>LBNU01005030.1:23323-38912 GCA_014162995.1 Artemisia annua
ATGGATGGCATTGTACACACCTATAAGGCCCGTTTGGTAGCTCAAGGATTTACTCAAACGTTTGGTATTGACTACGAAGAAACTTTCTCTCCCGTAGCCGATATTAGGGCCATTAGGATTCTCATAGCTATAGCTGCATACTATGACTATGAGATTTGGCAAATGGATGTCAAAACCGCCTTCTTAAATGGTCGCCTAGATGAAGACATCTATATGGCGCAGCCTAAGGGGTATGTCAATCCAGAATTCCCAAACCGTGTATGCAAGCTTCAAAGATCCATTTATGGATTGAAGCAAGCATCACGGCAATGGAATAAAAGATTTGATGAGGAAATCAAAAAATTTGGATTTTCTCAAAATCTTGATGAGCCATGTGTATACCACAAAGCTAGTGGGAGTAATGTAATTTTCCTTATTTTATATGTCGATGACATATTGATCATGGGAAAAGACATTCCAAGTTTGCATCAAGTCAAGGCATATCTTGGAAAGTGTTTTTCTATGAAAGATTTAGGGGAAGTTGCATTTATTCTCGGAATTAAGATATATAGAGATAGATCTCAGCGATTAATTGGATTAAGCCAAAGTGCTTACATTGATAAAATATTGAAGAGATTCAATATGCAAAATTCCAAAAAGGGATATTTGCCAATGCAAGAACACCATGGCTTGAGTAGCAAACTGTGTGCTTCAACACCTGCAGAGGTGAATCGCATGAAAAGAATTCCTTATGCTTCGGCTGTGGGATCCTTAATGTATGCGGTGAAAAGCACAAGGCCAGATGTGGCATTTGCTCAGAACATAACCGGTCGATATCAGCAAAATCCAGGTGAAGCTCACTGGACTGCTGTGAAGAATATTCTTAAGTACCTTAGGGCTACTAAAGATGTATTCTTAGTTTATGGGGGTAATCCAGATCCAAATGCAGAACTTGATGTAACAGGTTACTGTGATGCTTCATGGAAAAGTGATAAGGATGATACGAAGTCTCAAACGGGTTATGTCTTTGTTATTAATGGAGGAGCTGTGGATTGGAGGAGCAAGAAGCAGAGTATATTGGCTATGTCTGCGACAGAAAGTGAGTATGTAGCTGCTTCTGAAGCTGCAATGGAAGCTGTTTGGATTAGGAAGTTCGTTTCGGGCCTTGGAGTTATGCCATCGATACAACGACCTATAAAAATGTATTGTGACAATTCGGCTGGAATAACATTTGCCCATGAGCCTGGACTCATGAGGGGCACCAGACATTTCCCGATCAAATATCACTACGTGCGTGAGCAAGTGGCGATTGGAGAGATCGAATTACTCAAAGTTCACACAGATGATAACTTGGCTGATCAATTGACGAAAGCTCTACCTGGCACTAAGCTTTATAACTTAGCTGAAGGAATAGGTCTTCGTAAAGCTGAAAGTTTCATGCCCATTTGTGATTAGTATTTGGATAAAGGATGTAATGTACGATTATTAACTTCCAATGAAATAAAGTATGGTTATGTTTATTTCAATTGCTTTAATAATATATATCCTGTTTTTTGCATGTTTATATCCTTGAATAATTTTATTATTCTAAAACTGTCCATTGTTGGTTAATAATATGGGAATATTGTTAAGGGAAGATAATTAAGGTATTCAATGAATTGGATATTGGACTTATCCCAAACTAAATGATTTTACTTAGATAAGTAAATCATAATTAGTTATCCTCAGACTTGAGATACCAGATAAGTGTCATGAATGTAGTGCATTTGTGTGAAGCAATCTACCGCTAACCGTAACTGGTAGTTATAAGGGTTGTTTTCAGAAATGTTGCAAAGTTCATGGGTTAGTCTTGTAGTCAAAATAGAATTTGTTCCTTCAAATTTGTTTTGAAGTTTAATACTATGGGCCACTCGTAGAATTGACAAAATGTTTGCGTAGCCACGCCCAAATATGTTTTGGTAATTTTGTTCAATTATTTATATACGAGAAACTGTACATTAATAAAGATTCATTTCTTTATTAATCAGAGTATTAGAAACAAAAAGATAATAATAACGATGAATCGTTACGGGTTTTTCAGGAAACTCAGCTCGGTTTGAACTAGGGGCATTGGAGTGTTGCAAGACGCCGACCAATGTCATTTTACAGTTAATGTTTAACTAAGTGGGAGCTGTTAAATTATAGTTAAATATTTAACGTGTAAATGTCTAGAATCGAACACGAGACCTCGGGATTGCACACAATACAAACGAGAATAAAAGTATAAATAATAAATATTAAATGTTATGTTTATTTATTATTTTGAACACTAAACGGGACTTAACGGTCGTTAGTTATTAAATGTAAGAACTAAACGTCGTTAGGAAGAAAAGGAAGGACTAGAGTGTAACTTGGAACACAAGGAAAGTTCTAGAACTCCCTTGGGAGCCTAGTTCGGCCGACCCACCTCCATAAGGAGGTTAGGGTTGTTTTCTTGATGACCAAGTTTTGCTAGCCTATATAAACAAAGGCCTTGAGATGGGATTCACATACTTTTGTACACACAAGTTATCCCTAACTTTTCCTTCTCTCTTTTCTTCTCCTTGGCCGATCGTCCCTAGTCCTCACAAGGGTTTTGGGTCGATTTTTGTTTATCAAAAATTTAGTGTTTGTGTTTCTTGCAAAACCTTTTATTCAATTGAGTTTGTGTGTACAAGAACGAGGTAACAACACACTATTGTTGTTATCAAGAGATCGTTAAAAAAAGGTAAGGGGTTTAACATTGATCTTCATGAACCCTAATTAGGGTTCATCACTTGTTCATCCCCAATCAAGAATTGCTTGAGGTACGTTTTCAATTTATGTTTTAGTTAACTTTTACTTGTTATACTTGATCTTTCGCTTCCGCTATTATGTGCTACTCGTTCTTAATTATTATATATGATAGTTATAATTATAAAATTCTAACATGTAGAACCTCATTAATCTAATACCTGAAACTCCACATTTACTGTCGACTGGTTTATGTCTAAGAGATCAATTTACAGATTTGAAGCTATCAAATTTACATATTTGTATTAGTCTTGTTTGGCCTTTTATAGAACATGCATACTTTGAGAAAAAGAATCACATATTATCAACATGATGAGATGGACATTAATAAAATAGAAAGCATACGGAATAAACTTTAACTGGTTTATTGTCAATTTGTCATATAATACTATAGATGTTTTGACATACTTGATTTGTAATATTAATTAATTAAGGGCTTCACTTGCCACAAGTTGATATAAACTAGGCAAAGTTATTATTAGCTATGTTTTTTCCTATTTATTCAAGCATATCTAAGAACATAAACAAACCTACAAAACTATGGTGAATATGAAGAAATATCGTTATGGGCCTTGTTTAGTGAGAGGCCAGCATTGAGTTGGAGTACGGAGTGGTGGGGGGCTGTTGGGGTGGTGAAGTGGGTGATGAAGTTGGGGTTATAATGGGAGGAACAACTTGAGGATCAGTTTGAACATTGGGTGAAGTGGGTTGAGATGTGGGAGACGATCTTATGATATTGGAAATGACATTAGACGATCTTATGATATTGGAGATGTGGGAGACGATCTTATAATACCAAGTGATTATAGAAATAAACTTTGCACCATACTTATTCGAATACATTAATCGTTTGATATTATTAGTATTTGATATGAGATCAAGCAGCCTTTCATACATGTAAATAAATTCTGCAATTTTTATCTGAAGACCCTTATTTTTAACATTTTATGAACCAATTTGCCTAGTTCAAAAGATCTGGAACTCTTGAGGCCAAACTTTGTTTCGCTTCTTGAGAAACACCATTCTTCCCAATTACCGACTCCATTACCGTTGCTCCCCATTTCTCGTTCTCAAACACCACAATTGCAGCTTCAGATATGATACCATCTTTCACGAGGTTGACCTACATACAAACAAATACAGGTAAAGTTCTTTTTTTTAACTTTTTCGGACTATATATCATTTTATCGACTTGAATATCTAATTGTGCTAACCGTTACTGATCCTGCAGGTGACGATGTGAATAGAATAGATGCACCTGGTGCAAAACTTTCGTCCTTTAAGGCATCGAGAAACTTGACAATGTTTGTGACATCAGCATCTGAATAGGTCCCATTTGCTTTCAGAATCCCAACCCATAATTGAGATATCGTTTCAGAGAAACTTTTGCCAGGTATTGGTATTAACATTGAAATTTGAGTAAGTTTCTCGAAGGGGCCTGTACAATTGCATAAACACAATCATATTACTATATCGAGGTGTTGAAGATATTGTGTTTTAAGCACTTACCAGTAACAATGTCATTGTAAAATTCGTCTGAATCCATCAACTCTGCAGGGGTTTTACCCTTCCACTTAACAGCAAGTGACTGAATAGCTTTATCCTCCAAGTAAACACTAACTGCGGTAACCTTAAAGACTTTCCCTTCCTTTTCAATATATCTAGCACCTAGCTTGCACGCGATATATGGAATAGAAACATTAACAAAACAAACACGATTTCAACTTCATTAAATATGCATAAAAAATAACTAACACCTGCGCCTGCGAGGAACAAAGTGTTGGTTGCACTAGGAGGCTTGAACGTGGGTGGATGGAGGATGGAATCGACCTGGACACCAGTGGAGGACGCCATGATAGTATGCTTGATCGTAGATAAGCTTAAAAGTACTGTATTACCTGACTTCGATAAATACTTATCAGCCAGATTAAGCTATTAAATATAGATCGTGCAAGGGAACAAAGGGGCCAAAGGAGATGGGCACTAAATAACTTATTAAGTATTGAACAGACCAATGGAATCTTGTTCCTTAAAAGTCTCGAGTGTTTAACGGATCTCATGTTTGTTTAATCCTGATTACATTATCATATTGCTCTTAAGCTAATTTAATAAACATTCAACAAGGGCAGCTGGCTTAAGTCTTCTAGAGGCATAAAGATAACTTTTAAGAAGTCACTTTCGATTAAGAAAAGTCAGTTTGCTTAAATTTGGGCTTTGCTAATTTACTTGTTGTGGCTCAAAAGGTTTATTAGGATAGTTTAGTTTTTTCATGTTCAGTAAACCTCAAGACCAAGGTTTGGAGTTTCGCTTTTGAAACAATCTATACTCAGTATAAAATGGTAAGGTTGAGAAGTCTCTTTCTCCTTGGAGCAAGAAGAAAATGAGCTCAATTAAAGGTTGCACCATTATAATATGTATTGGTCTTTGTATAGGTAATATAAAACGACCATATTCTAATTAAAGGAACAAGCATAATCACATGGGATTTAACTCATCTATATCTTTGTTTTGAAGATTATTATATTAGTTAGGTGTATTTATTCTATGCACAATCATGATTCAATATTTTTAACAACATTTCTTTCTGCATTTGAAAATAAATACATAAACAGGCCAGTCTGAAGTAAATAAGTTTGGAAAATAAAATGAAAAAATATTGCTATAAGTTGTTTTTGACAATATCTATAGCAATCAACATATTATTTAGCATAAATAATATGTATATAGGTAGAGAGCAGAAGCAGAATGAAGAGATTGGTTTGAGTTGGAGCAAGAAAGCAGCGGCTGAGGCAGAGGCGGTTGCAGCAATCTCATGCTCGGGCCATGGGAGAGCTTTCCTCGACGGTCCGATTTTTGGAGGTCAACCTATATGTGAGTGCTATGATTGTTATAGTGGTGTTGATTGCTCTGAGTTTTCTCCAGCTGGATCATGTGTAGTAGACGTTGAAAGGTGATACCTATGTGCTCTATATATGTTTAATTTCATGTTGAGTTTGCGGGTGGGTACATTATATTAATTAGCATTTAGCAATAGAATCTGTTACCTTTTGTTCAAGATGGTATAGGATGTTTCTTTGTTTTCTAGTCACAATGTGAAAAGTCAATGACCATACTTTCCGCAATAACATGTCATCAAACATTTGGCCATGAGAAGTCTTTTCAAACTGCAACAAGATTATCTAAAACACATGATTATGGTGTTTTACAGAAAAGGCTAGTTGAAGATGGTTTTCTGGAAAACCATGAGCTAGCTATATCAAATAAGCTTTAACTAAGCACTTGTTAAATAATAGTCAAACTTAATCATTCTCCTAAGTTCGATCACTCAAACTACGTACTTTTTAGCAATTTTTTTCAGTTCTGTTTATGTATTGTCAAACTGGTTACCTCACAGTTAATTTACAAATTTTATAACATTACCATAAAGTGAGACTTGACTAACTAAAACTCTTCTTTTGGGGTTAAGCTTTCGAAAAACGAATGCGTAAATAATATGTGATGGTGTTCTTGGACAAAATATCAAGTTAGTACAATAAAACTATGTACGATTGAGGTTTATATATGTTGCAGTGGGGATCCTATATTCATGGAGCAGTTCTGGATGCAAAATGCAGAGAATAGTGCAGTCGTCATATCAGGGTGGCACCGGATGAGTTACTGGTACAATGACAACACTATGATGTCAACAGAGCTTGAAAAGTACATCCGTCAACTGCATTCCCTTGTCGGGAATGCAAACACCGAAGGACGATACTTGGTATTTGGTCTCGGCGCAATCCAACTCCTTAGTGCAGCTGTATATGCACTTTCGTCCCAAAATTCCTCTTCGCCTCCCACAGTTGTTGCTTCTGCCCCCTTCTATCAGGTATGAATTGAAGTCCACTTAGTCGAGTTATTGCTTTAGTTAATCTCTAATTTGTTGCTTTAATTATCGACAGCTCTTCAAGTATCAATCGATGCTGTTTAACTCTAATTTTGAAGATGCAAACTCATGGCAATTGAATAATTCTAGTGACGACATGGATGTGATTGAATTTGTAACATCACCAAGTAATCCGGGTGGGGACTTAAAGACACCGGTTGTTGAAGGGAAGACAATATATGATCATGTCTACTTTTGGCCACAGTTTACACCAATCCCTGCTCCTTCCGATCAAGATGTCATGATCTTTAGTCTATCCAAACTCACTGGTCATGCCGGTACTCGTTTTGGGTATGCATAAATGAATAGTAGTGTTTCTTATTTTCATATCAGTCTCATTTTATATACACAAGTTAAGTTCTATTTAATGTTATAGGTGGGCACTGATTAAAGATAAAGATGTCTACGACAAGGTTTCAACTTATATCAAAGTGGCTGATTTGGGGATTTCAAAGGATTCGCAGTTAAGAGCTTTGAAGCTTTTAAAAGTAGTTGTTGAAGACGATGGAAGATCGTTTTTTGAGTTTGGTTATAATACAATGAGGGACCGTTGGGAGAGGTTGACTCTTGTCTTTGCAAAGTCATCAAGATTTTCGATCCAACAGAGAAATCCTTTACACTGCAACTTCTTTAAGGAAACTAGGCTACCATCTCCAGGTAATATTTATACCATTCTTGTAACACTACTATATAGTTAAGCAAATTTATTAACTAAGATTGATTGAAATCAATGCAGCCTACGCATGGGTTAAATGTGAGCGGGATGAAGATGTAGATTGTGGTGCAATACTAGAAGCAGAAAATATCCTTGGTACTTCTGGAAGCACCTTTAGTGACGATGATCGTTATGTAAGACTCAATCTCATGAAGAGCCACGGTGACTTTAACTTGCTTATGCAACGACTCAACGAGTTGGTGGGTCATGAAAACAGTACCCATGAGACAATGTGAAAGGCTCAAATGAATCATTAACTTGAAAGGGTTCTCCCTCCCCTTAAGCTTTAACCATGTGTAATCTAAGTTTGTTTGCAGGTCTTGGATGCACAGTATACTATTTCCATTATTGTTCATGTTATCTGTAGGAAAATATAGGTGAAAATGTGAGTTTCACAAACTTTGGGCGCGATTAATTATAGACTCGAAATGTCTATAAGAATAATGTATTATCGGATTACATACTCTTGATGAGAGCTTCGTGACTATATAATAAATGTCCAAATTAAAGCTAGTGTTAATCTAAGTGAGCTATTAAAAGCTAAATGTTGTTAACATTGTTTGACAAAATCAAAGTCAAAGTTGTAACAAACTTATAATTTGGAACTCGACTAATGGCCAGGTTAATGAGTGTCAATTAAACAAGATTAATGGCCAGGTTAATGAGTGTCAATTAATGGTTAATGACAAACATTTTTCTTTTGGTGGTAACGAGCCGACTGCCAAACTCAAACTCGACTCGACTACTAAAACCAGAGCCCGAAACTCAACTCAAGCTCGGTCGAGCTTTGGGTTTCAAGCTTGAGCTCGACTCGTCATCTAAAACTCGAGCTTGATTACCTCAACATTTGGGTTATTAGACACAAAAGTTACTAAAATTTGCCAAAAAGTGTGATTTGGTTACTAAAGTTTTTTTGGTTACAAAGAGGTTACTCAAGTTTGGTCACCGGTTATATAAGTTACTCTGTATGTTTTAACCTTCTACTACAGGTTTTTTTTCTCGTTAATTTCAAAAATGGTCCCTCAGACTAACTGTCGTTAGTTTTTTCTGTTAGCTAACGGCCGTTTGCAACAAAGATTTGCACTGTTAGTCCTTTATCCTAACGACCGTTTATACCTAACTCAAAATTTGGTTTTCATACATTTTTGTCCGTTTTTCTTACGTTTTTTGACCCTTTTTTTTTACGGGTTTTCCGTTTTCATACGTTTTTATACGTTTTCGTACGTTTTTATACGTTTTCATACTTTTTTTTACGGGTTTTCCGTTTTTATACGTTTTTTTGTCCATTTTTATACGTTTTCGTTCGTTTTTATACGTTTTCGTTCGTTTTTATACGTTTTTATATGAAAATATACGAAAAACAGATGAAAACGTACAAAATGGACAAAAACGTACGAAACTGGAGAAAAACGTATGACAAGAGAGAAAAGCGTACATAAACGTAAAACAATGTAAAGAAAGTACGACAAGAGAGAAAAACGTACATAAACGTATAAAAACAGATAGAAATGGACGAAAATATACAAAGATATGCGAAGGAGAAAAATGTAAAAAATAATAATAATAATAATAATTAAAAAAAAAAAAAAAAAAAAAAAAAAAAAAAAAACGCAGAGTTACTTTTTGTTAAGGTTCAGTAACCTATTTAATAAACCCGTAAACTATAGTAACTTCCTTGTAACATTTTAAACTATGGTGCTGACGTGGACAAGGAGAACCGGTAATCAGCCGGTTGCCCACCCTCGTAGTAACATTTTTAATCTTTGAGTAACCCAAATGACAAACCCGTTTACTTAAGTTACCTCTTTGTAACCAAAAAAACAATAGTAACCAAATCGCACTTTTTGGCAAACTTTAGTAACTTTTGTGTCTAATAACCCCTCAACATTTCAAGCTTGAGCTCGATAAATACTCGGCTTATGAAGCTCGATTTTATGCGAATTTAAGTAACAACATGTAATTTAATAAAAGCTTGATAAATCTCGTGAGCCTAACCAGCCGAGCATTTGAAGCTCGAACTCGATTCGAACATAACTAAAGTAGCTCAAGCTCGAGTCGTTTAAATCAAGCTCGAATAACTCGCGAGGTATCTTAACACCCCTGATTGCCAAGAACCTAAATTTGTTGTTAACAAGGACCTAAATTTGCAGTAAAATCCTCCAACTCCAAGTACTTACAAGGACCAAAAACATGAGATTGAAAATTTTATTTTATAGAGTAAATTGCAAAAGTCATGCTTGTGGTTTGGCCAAATTGCATGTTTCGTCCTTGTAGTTCAATAAATGCAAAGATCGTCCTTATTTTGCACTGTTACGTGCATTTTTGGTCCTCCATAATTGCAAAACCACAAGGATGATTTTTGCAATTTTATTTAATATTTAGAAAGACCCGGTTTAGAAAAGATTGTTAATTTACATATATCCGGCTTCTTCCCCAAGTTGCCATTTTCATAAGAAAGCAAAAACCCTCCCTAAAGTTTAACATCAAAAAAACAAACAATAAGGTTCTTGCTTTTATTATGGTATGGAATTTTTTTAATTTCTTGCTTTTATTTATAAAAAAAAAAGTTTAATTTCTTATTAGTTCGGTATGAAATGCGCGCAGGCGGCAAGGATAGTTGCAAATTTGATTGTATTGGGCGGTGGCATTTTGGCTAGAGGATTGGTCCAAGCTTATCGCCAGGCTCTTCACAGTAATTTATTTATTTATTTAACTTTCTTGTTTCTTAATCAAAACAAGTTTCATTCTAGGGGGTGTCTGGCTATGCTTATCAATTGGGCTTATGCTTTTGTTAAATTAGCAGCTTATGGCTTATATATCATATGCTCATAAGCCCATGGTGAGTGTTTGGATTGGCTCATGTTTTAATAAGCTGAAAAACTATGAGTATTTGGTTTAGGTTATGTTGGTAAATGACCAAAAGGGACATAGGTTAAAAAAATACTCGTTTTTTTTTTTTTTTTTTTTTTTTTGGACGGCAATTGTGGCTACATGGCCCCTAGCCCAGAAGGCGTAGCGAGCCCACCACAACCAGGTTGGGTCCAGCCCAGAAGGCAATGGCTATATAAGCTCATAAGCCCACCCATATAAGCTTAGCCAAAAAGTTAGTTTAGACTTATTTGAGTCATGAAAGCTAATGAGCTCATAAGCCTATCATATAAGCTTAGCCAAACACCCCCCTAGTATTCAAGTATTGGAAAACACTGTTCTCGGAATATTGTCTACTTTTGGCTTACAGTAGATAACTTGCTTTCGTACTGGGGTGATTAATATCCAATTCTACTACATTAGTAGTTAACATTAGTTTTCCTGATACTGTTCACATATTTGGCCCACCTCTATCGCTATATCCAAATGCCTTTCAAAAGTGGTGTCACTTTACTTCTCTTCTTTACACCAAGCATCAGTGTCTTTGTTTTCCCTTATTCTTGTGTTAGTGGAAAATGTATTATTGTTAGCTTATAATATTATTCATATATTTTTTTGTGATAAAACTTGCAGATGCCTCAAAGACTGGTGTCGCTCAAGAAACGATGCAGAATGCTGTTCGTAGAGGAAGCAAAGCTATGACTGAACTCGAGGCTAGACAAATTCTTGGTGTGACCGAAAAGTCATCATGGGAAGAAATTGCACAGGCTAGTACTTATAATGCAGAAAACTGTGCATTTGATATTTTTAACGCTTACAAACTTGGAATATTGTATTCATATCGTATCATAAAAAATAAAAAAATAAAAATAAAAATAAAAAATCACAATATATGACACACTAATTGCATATAAAAAATATTCTTAATCGTAGTTGACACACTAATTGTTCATAGTAATAAGTTAATTTTTTTATCTAAGATTTGTTACAAACTGACCAAAGCCTTCCCTGTACAAACTGACCCGCACTAGTTTGACCTTTTACGGGTCTGATCCATTTGTTACAACCTGGCCGCAGCCTACCCTGGCATAAGAAATTCTGACACTGAGTGTTTAACTTGTTTACTATGTGAACTGCCCATTTCTACCTCTAGGCAATATACATATCTTAAATTTTGATTGCATTATTTGGAATGTTTTTAGAACAATGAGCTGACATATTTGTTGCATCTTTTACAGAAATATGATAAGTTATTTGAGCGGAATGCTACAAACGGTAGTTTTTATTTGCAGTCGAAGGTTCACAGGGCCAAGGAATGTTTGGAGACGGTTTATCAACCGAAAGATATGCCGGGGGGTTCAATTGGCTGACTTTAACTTCTTTTTGATTGGAAACATATGTATATTATTAGTCTGGTAGATTTTGAGGGAGATAAATTTTTGTATTCTTTAATCTTGTTTCCGTAAGCCATTATTGGCTATCTTTGTGTCGTGTGACTTCAGTGAACAGACTACTGTAATATGAGTACTAATAAGCTCCTGCTTATGTTCATTAAGAACATAAAAAAGCTTTAAGGCTTCAGAGGTTACCTGAAATTTTACTTCTGCCTTGTAATGGTTTTAATTTCCATATCCCAAATAAGCTACCAGCTTCTATTATAAATGTCTCTATTATAAATGTCTGAATTATGTAATAAAAAAGCACAATTATTTCCAGAAATTTGGGGCGGCAACATTTATAATATTTGTAAAAGCTGAAAAAACTAAGGGGTTGTTTTAGTTTGAGGGTACGAGTATGAAGGAATGACTTCCATAACCATTGTAGTTGTATGGTTTGTGGGTTTGGTATTTTAAAATGAGAATCAAACCCTTAGAACCAGGCATTATCAAATGCACCAAAAATAGTAGGTTTGCAAACGAATTCCCATACCAGTAACCGTAGTCATTCTTATTAAGAAACCGAACATCCCCTAAAGTTCGAATTGTATAACCTCTTTGCTGTACAACACATCTGGTAACAGAAAGTAGGAGAACTAAGAATGTGCACATTTAAAAGTTCCCCACATGTTTGTAAGTTTTAAAGGTTTTGAAACATAACTTTTGAGGGTTTTCAGTTTAAATCAATTAATAATGAAACAAGTTAATGATTGACTTGGGCTGCAAACAAATTATAGAACTGTGAAGAGTCAACTTGGGTTGGGCTTTTATCAGCGGACAACAATAAAAGTAAATGAGTCACAAGTCTAACTCTAAAGCGAGTCATCCTAATATGATTGGGCTGAAATTACTTTTTTGTGAGCATAAAGCCATATAGTAATTTAACGTAGAATAATGTTTTACAACATCTATACTACTTTATAAAACACTTAATGGCGGCGATTAACATATACAAGTGGGTCAACCGCACATGGCCACCGTTTGTAAGGGGGCCTCCGGTTAATATATGTCCATTAATATTTATACATGTCTAAGTACATTTATACATGTTTAACTTAAATTTTTACAGTCTTTTTTGTATGTTATGTAAGAGGGCCTCCGATCTCCGATTTAGTATATATTCATCAGTATTTATACATGTATAAATATATTATGTTTTGAATTTTCTATAATAGTTAATATTTTCGTAATTTAAGGGGCCTCATTAGTAGTTTCGCACCAAGCCACCCAAATCAATGGGACAGCCCTAGGCACTTGAAACTTGCTTATTATGAAAAGCTTAACTAATTAAGATTCAACATTTGCTTATAATAGAAATAATTATATTGCTTTTGCTATTAAATCAATACAAGTTTATATATATATTTGGAGGTTGATTGGCATGCCTAATTGGCATGCCTAATAATATGCCTAATCTATGTGGCAGCATATTATTGGTGACTGGAGAGGGACCCGCTTTTACACAAACCAATAAACAATTGCCACATCAATTTAGGCACACAATTAGTCATATTTTTAGGCATCCAAATCATTTCTCTATATATTTTAAGCATTACAACTAAAAAACATTATTTACAACTATTTAAAGCACAAATAAATTAACACATACAATTAATACACTATTTAAATCACTCCCTCACACTATAACCATTTTACCACATTGTACAATCTAATCAAGCAACTAATCATAAAATTATTGTATAGATGCAACAAAGGCTGAAACTCTTCCTGCCAAAAACAAGGGACCCACTTCTCATCATTGTGTAGATAAAGTTTTTATAAAATTCTTGTTAAGAAAAGTTTATACTCGAAACGTACAACTTGCTGGAAATTTTAATTACATGGTACCCGCCGTTGCAACGCACGAGTACCCTGCTAGTCTAACAAAAATTGGTTCTCAAACACTCTTTCTCCATCACATAAAAAAAAAAAAAAAAATAGACTGATATGTAAAATAAAAGCAACCGGTCTCAGCTCACATAATCAAATACTGTTTAGCATCACACTTTTTTTTCAGTGTGGTGATACAAGGACTAGAAGTCCGAGTAATCGAAAATTACTCGTTGTAAATTTGATGACCAATTAATCGACGCTTACTTATCACCGTGGCAAAACTCCATCAATTTGGTCCATACTAAGGCAAAACTTTAGGTTAACTCTAACAAACTCGCCCAAAACTTGTTTGAAGTATTTGAACAATTGTGTTAATGCGGGTATAATACTTCACATGAAACATGTTCAAACGGGTGGATGTAAAGTCGTCACTATAGCTAATCACCTCAATTTTCAAAAAATAATTGTACTGATTTTTTGGCAAAATAGACCGTATAAGCTTTAAATCTATTTTAAATGTTTCGGAATTCAGACGAAACTTCAACCCAAAAATATCGATTACGATTATCCAAAATGTAGTAATAAAATCCAAATTGTAACCGAAAATTCAACCTTAAAACCGTCCAAAGTATGTAAAACTATGCCCTGATTGGCTGACATTTCTTTAGTCCTCGTCACTTGAATTGACCTCACCACGTGTGCGATGTACAAATGCCCACGCCATTCACTTTACTTATATTAAACCACCTAATTATTGTGACAATCTTATTTTAATCACAATTATTGTCTTTCCTATGATAAAAATATATAAATTACTAGTTATAATGCCCGCGCACGCGCGGGGTTTTTTTTAAATTTTTTGAATTATATATTTTTATTTATTAAAAAACAAATAATTTAATCTTTGTTTTGTTTGATTTATGATGTTTAATTATAGTTTTTTATTATTAAAGATAATTATTTAAAAATTTTAATCCTATTGTTAATTGGATCTTATCTATATTTTTTGTATTTATCTTCTACTTGTGTTATGGATAAATATAAAATATTATCTAATAAGAAAATAATCATTTTTTCTAAATAATATTATTACTAAATAAGGTATGGTTTAGTTTTTTTGAAATGGAAAAGTCCCCACTTAGGGTTTTGTTTTATTATATAAAAGATAATTGGTACCGACTTTTATCTCCACCAACAACGGTTTTTTATTCAATGTGCCTAACCGACTCTCTGATGGGTCATCATTTAACTTTCTTACTTTTTTCGTGTTAAGTAAAATATAAAAAAAAATGTCTTATGTTAAGCACTAATCAAACAAAATTTTATTGTTTCAAAGCAACTAAGTTTCATTGTTTTTGTTGTACAAGTTATTTCTATTCTTCATTATTATTTTAGTAGGTGGTGATGATTTATGATTAGTAGTCTTATTTTTGTTAAATCGTGTAATTTTTATCCGCAGATGATAGTTTTGAAACGGAAGAAGTATTGTTTAAGCTTTATAAACACAAAGTCATGTCAAGACAATTTTATTGGACAGCGGATCTTTATATATAATATTGGCTTCTTTGTTGGTGATGGTCGTTGTAGAACAAATGTGACGAAAGCAATGGAGTTTGGCATGTTACGTTATTTAAAGGAGTTTTGTTATTCGGTGGAATAGCTTATAGTTTAACACCTGGCATGATCAGTTTAACAATACAAAAAAATTTCTTGTTTATGAAGGACATCTATGAATTAGACGTTAGAACTTATGCGATATAGAGAGCTTTGACAGAATTGGTTGTAAGTCGAATCGCAACTCCTTACAAGATGTCATTGAAACATGTATTAATTTTTAAGGTTAAGTTTTGAGAAAAGCAACCGACACTCAGAATCGGAGACAAGAGGGGGTAGGATAGGCACGTGATTTAGCAAAAAAAAATTATAGTAAAAAATTTTAAAATATTTTGTTAAAAAAAATGTTTTCATTTAAGATATTAAGCAAAAAAAAAAAAAAAAAAAAAAAAAAAAAAAAAAAAAAAAAAA
>LBNU01005030.1:38921-56167 GCA_014162995.1 Artemisia annua
TTTTTTTTTTGGTCGACTCCGTATCAGAGTAAATTCTATAAGAAATATGGACATCCTAACAATCATCCAAACCTACACTAAGAGGGCGTTTTTTTTTTTTTTTTTCTGTTTTTTTTTCTCTTCTTTTTTTTTTTTTTTTTTGATATACTTAACCTGGAAGACCTACCTTTTTTAACAAAATAGACCTTTTAAAATTTTTAGATATAATTTTTTTTTGGGCCTAATCCACTGCCTATCCTACCCCCTCTTGTCTCCGATCTGAGTGTCGGTCTGCTTTTTCGGCGAAGAAACTGTAACCTTAAAAATTAATGGACATGTTTCAATGACAGGATCCTTGTGTAAGGACGTTGGCCGATAGATTTTGCAAAGAACAGCTTATACAACCAAATTCTCCAAAGCCTTCTCGAGGAATCGGCATTTCTGGAAAGTTCTACGGTCAATTCATAGATGTCCTTTCACCTGAAAACCAAAGATGGAAAATTTTTGTCGTTTGTTGAATACGCTGGTATCATGCCTCGGAGGTGTTTTTGTTAACTACAGGTCAGCTGGAATTCCACCCCGAAGTAACACAACTCCTTTAATCCGATAACGTAACGATCTGACCCAAACCTCCCCATTGCTTCAGTCACATTTGTTCTGACACGACGAAACCATCCGTCCATTTGCCACCTCAGAACAACCCTGATAAGATAATAGACCATATTATATAGAAAAGACCAAATCCGCTGTCCAATAAAATGCTAATCATGATACATTTGTATCAAAGTCCAAGAAACTTTTATTCTCTCTTGGTCAGATAAATTAAAAATGGCAACCAAAATTTATACTCAATACGCTTAAACCCTCCAATATACTAGTCTTTTTCCGTATTTCAAAACTATCATCCCAAACAACTGCGCGTATATACAAAACCCATTTAATAAATTAACGAATCATTACTTCCCCATTTCTAGACCAAAAATAAATCCCAAAGACCTACTAAACAATAGCTGTCATCCTCACCGCATACACACCAACCTGCAATGAAAGGACTAAAAATAAAAATAAATTGCAACAGACATAGAAAAATAAACCTTGCTGTCCCTACCAAACCATACAACTACTTGAAACTTGACGCCAAGAGCTTTGCGCGAACAATGTATGCATTCTTCGATTTAGTGCCTTACAAATAAGAAACATTTTTTTTTTATATTTTTACTTAACAGAACGAAAAAAGTAAGAAAGTTAAATGGATGACCCATCCAGAGGAAGGTCGGTTTAAGGCACCATTTGCAAATAAAACGTTGTTTGGTGGAGATAAAGTCCGGTAACCATTCTTTTATAAATACTAATACACAAACCTAAGTGGGAACTTTTTTCCACTTTCAAAAAAACTTAAACCATGGCCAACGTTTTTAGAATAACCAAAACATTTTAGAAAATGATTATTTCTATTGATAACAGTAACGATAAAAATTTTATTTTAATCATAAACACAAGTAGAAGATAAATTTATAAAGAAAATGATATAAGGAATACCCCAACAAAAAAATATAAAATAACAAAGTTAGAGAATTTAAAAAAATATTTTTTTAAAAAAAATAAATAAAAAAAAAATCAAAAATAATATAATAAATAAAATACACACTCACAAGAGACTTAAACAGTTTCACATGCGAATCAAAACCTCAAATAGAGATAAACAAAGATTAAATTATTCGGCTGTGCATTTTTTTATGAACATAAAGCTAACTACGGTACGCAGATCCTAATTTGGCACGGAAAATTTTGTAGGAAAAATAGCCACCTCATGGCCAACAGTGGGCGTCTGGGTTGGTGATGCGCGGGGCATTTAACGCGCCAGTCACTCTACACACGATTTTTTATCCCAAATCAGGAGACAATAATTGAGGATTTCCACTAACTGACATGATTGCTTCTACGAAAGTTTTATTCTTAGAGCCCAAGGGGTAGGTTAGTTATAATACTATAAAGTAAAGTGAATGGCGTGGGCCATTGATCCCACGAGTTATCGCATCCCTGTGTGAACGGGCAAGGTCCAATTCCTAGCCGAACGAGGACTACGACAAGCGTGCGCGACAGCACAGTCGTTTCAACCATATATTTCATTCAGGGCGCGCACTACCAGAAGATAAACACCTCGGTTACTACTTCTAGGACGGTTTTATTAACGGTTCGAATTTTCTGTGAACACAATTGGTCAAACCTATTATCACTCCAACTATTATTCAAATTTACTCGCGCGTATATAATCTCAGATATTACAATCTGATTATTCCAACAACTCTAGAGGTTGCAAGTATTCGGTCCTGAATCTATCTCAGATAAACAAGCCTTAAAAATAATATATATCTATAAAAATAAGAAATCTAAATAAAAACCTGTTCTTATATTCAGGAACCTATATTATAGCAACTGAGACTATCAAAAAGAAAACTACAAATATATTTTTTTGAAAATTGAGAGTAGAAATTAGCCTGTTCTTAACGTGATTCAGACAATAAAAATAAATACATACCCACACAAAAACCTGCTACTAAAAACATGGTGTAAAATGTAACACAGTCCACACCGGATATCTCTTTGACATGTTTCATGTGAAGTATTATAATAAAGGGCCCAGCACCAAGAAGTACCTGCAAATTTGAAACATATGTTCCAAATAATCTTCAAAACCAAGTTCTTCCCAGTCTTGGGAGACGCACAGTTTCCTTGTTGTAAACGAGTCATTAACTAAAACACCAAAAGTTTGCCCTTTAGTCACACTACGGACACACCCTGAAATCACTACACAAGCATGGAGCGTTATTCACGCACCCACCCCAGGTAGACATCACAAACAATCATGAAGTAGGCCGAGACAGATGGTTTAATGTGGGTCAGTGGGGCAGAAGGGTTGGCTAAAACGTAAATTAAAACAGAACACAATTACCGAGTTAAAAACGTTGCGTTTCGAATTTAACGTAATCGGACATCTTACGCATCCTGAGTTATTCAACCCGTGCGAATAACGCAGGGCACCGGTATGGTAATAACACACTGAAAAAAAACAGGTGTTGATTGACTAAACAAGTACTGCGAGTTGTGAATTATGGTGTGACATGTATAGATGACCGGTTGCCTTTTATTTATTACCATTAGCTCAAAGGGGCGAAGGGTCGTATATTCTGTATCCGAGTGCTTCTTTTTATGTTATTTTATTTTTTATTCTGTTTTTTTCTATTTTATGTGATGGAGAGAAGTGTTTTGAGAGAACGCAAATTTTATTTGTCGAAAACGTATTTCTATAACGACTCGTATCTATTCTTATAAAATATGGGACATCCTTAAACAATCTCAAACTACAACTAAAGGGGTTTTTCGTTCCCATCAGCTTGTTTCACCCCATATCTTGTGTATAATAATTAAAGATGTCTCGATTTTGACGAAATTTAGTTCTTTATCTTCTTAAGAGAATTTTTGTTTGAAAAAATTGGGTACACATCAAGGATATATGCCATTGTATTGTGTTGTATTGTATTGTATTTCGTTGTATTGCGTAATACGCATGTGGTTTCGGAGCTACCCTAAAGCCCGGTGTTCATAAGAGCTAAAGTGCTTTGAGACTTCGGATTGAGATCGGACCTTGGATCCTACATTCTAACCCTAGCAGTTGGCGGTAGGTCTTGGATTGAAACCGTGAAGGTTCGGAGTTGAAAAGTTACTAAGGCAAGAAAAAGAAAAAAAAAATGAAAAAAAAAAGTATGAAAAAAGTGAAAAAATCAAAAGAAAGAATAAGGATTTATGTTGAGATTTATGGATTATGAGCTTATGTGTTAAGACTTAAGTTGGTCGCGCGTGAGGTGCATGTGACGATCCTAGATCGGATGCATGAGGTGCACGTGAAATGTACTCGCCAACTTATGTCTATTTCGATGTATTCCAAAGTCTATGTATGTATCCAGTATCCTTGATGTGGACTTCATTTTTCGTGCAAACCTTCTTAAGAGAAGATGACTAACTACTTAGCGTTGAGATTCTTGGTATCTTTATCGGACTAATTCATATTGGAATGAGAATATATGAAGCAATTCATTTCTCAACTTAATTTAAAAAATTCTAGATACACTAAGATTTGGGAACAAGGGGTTTTTACACAAGTAACTACGATGAGTAGTTTAGGCATCTAATTTTATTTTCTCTGGCAAGTTAAAAACCCGTTGGTCCAGACCGTTTACCATCACCCAAGTTTTCCCTTATGGCACCGTTGAGTTAGCTCAAAATGATGGTCCAAATTTTAAGGTGAATGGTCACCGACTCAAGCATTATTTCGGAGGGGACGTACCAAGTATGGTAGTCCCGGATCTCCAAACTTTCCCTAAGGACAATTGAATTCAGGGATCGAGTCAAGCTTCGTGACTCGGTGACCAAAAACAAGCGCTTCGTGGGAGGCACCCCATGCTTATCATTCTATCTTCTTTCTATTTTCTAACCAATAACGTGAGGAGGGGCGACCTCTTCCAATTCTTGTGTTTCGTGGTTGTTTGTGTTGATTGTCCAGGAATTTCCAGATTAATGAAGACTCTCGTGCTCGTTGTTTGTCTCATCTCCACTCGAGTCTCATTATTCATGCTTTTGGAAATTCGTGATATATCCTAAATCTTATCGACTAACGTATCTTTGGCATAATTAATAAATGGCCCTAGACTTATGTTAGGATTACCTTTATCTTTTAAAACATTGAGGACAATGTTTCGTTTTAGTTTGGGGGGGTCAATCTTCGATTTGATTTGACTTGCACTTTCATTTGTGTCGTTTACTCACGCAACCTCGTTTTTCCTCAAAAATAACAAAAATTGAAAATTTTTGAAAAATTTCTAAAGAATAAGTGTTGAAAAGTTGTGAAAAATAGAATAAAAAGTTCGAATAAGTGTTTTGATACCGTGTTGACTTTCTTGTTGGCGAGAGTAGGAATAATATTTTGACTTGATCGGGCGTGTTGAGCCCTAGCTTGTTCCCTTAACCAATGATGATCACATAAGCTTGTGCTAGTTTTGTACATAAGGAGCTATAAAACGCGAATTCTTTCTTTAGAATCTGCAAGTTCCCGTACATTACTTTATATATGCGCAGCTTAAAAGCTTCCGCTAGTCTTTTACATAAGAAGCTATAAAATGCGAACTCTTTTATTAGAGTTTGCAAGTTTCCGTAATTGACTTTAAATATGCGTGGCTTGATTATCGGCTAAGTATTCGCGAGTACTCATTATTTGAGAACTTTAAAAAAGCGAAGAGCGAGAAATGATAGTGTTTATTTAGAAGTTAGATGCCATACGTGGAGTAGTGGTTCTCTTTAAAGCTCATCGAAGGTACTTGTGGCTTTTTGTTCCCATTAGCTTGTTTCACCCCATATCTTGTGTAAAATAATTAAAGATATTTCGGTTTTGACGAAATTTAGTTCTTTATCTTCTTAAGAGAATCTTTGTTTGAAAAATTGGGTACACATCAAGGATACACCCCATTGTATTGAGTTGTATTGTATAGTATTTCGTTGTATTGCGTAGTACGCATGTGGTTTCGGAGCTACCCTAAAGCCCGGTATTCATAAGAGCTGAAGTGCTTTGAGACTTCGAATTGAGATCGGACCTTGGATCCTACATTCTAACCCTAGCAGTTGGCGGTAGGTCTTGGAGTGAAACCGTGAAGGTTCGGAGTTGAAAAGTTACTAAGGCAAGAAAAAGCAAAAAAAAAGTATCAAGAAAAGTATAAAAAAAAAAGTAAAAAAAAAAATCAAAAGAAAGAATAAGGATTTATGTTGAGATTTATGGATTATGAGCTTATGTGTTAAGACTAAAGTTGGTCGCGCGTGAGGTGCATGTGACGATCCTAGATCGGATGCATGAGGTGCACGTGAAATGTACTCGCCAACTTATGTCTATTTCGATGTATTCCAAAGTCTATGTATGTATCCAGTATCCTTGATGTGGACCTCATTTTTCGTGCAAACCTTCTTAAGAGAAGATGACTAACTACTTAGCGTTGGGATTCTTGGTATCTTTATCGGACTAATTCATATTGGAACGAGAATATATGAAGCAATTCATTTCTCAACTTAATTTAAAAAATTCTAGATACACTAAGATTTGGGAACAAGGGGTTTTTACACAAGTAACTACGATGAGTAGTATTGACATCTAACTTGTAAATAAACGGTGATCTCGTTCATAAGCTTAGTTTGGGAACTTGTGAAAAATCAAGGATGACGAATTTTATCCTTTTGGTCACTATTCTATGAATTGTGTTTCTACTCGATGAACCTAATAATTATCGAAAGATAATGAAAGTCGATACACCGTCACGTGAATAAAGTTGTGAAAAGTTCGTAAGTTATAAGTGTAATAAATGGTGGAACAAAGAAAATGGTAAAACGGGGCGTTTAAGGGAATAAATGGTTTCGTATCTCTTTCGAACATTTTGCTACTTTTCAAAGTTAAGTAAAAAGAGTTATGAAATTATTTATCTCTAAAGCGTGATTGAATCCCATTGCGTGAGGACACGACAATATCTTAGTTTGGGGGATTTTGATATGTGTTAAATCACATATCATTTGTTTACCAAAAAAAGACCAAAAACTAACCGTAAATGCCAAAGTTTGTGTTGTTTTGTGTCTATGAATGTGCAGGAACGGATATTTCAATTATGGACGAAAAACGAGTCAAATTCAACAACACGGGCACGAGAATGGAACAAGTGTCAAGAGCCGAAACCGGGAACCATTTTTCACAAGTAAAGCTCAAAATGACAACATTGGTCCTCATTAAATCAACAAATGTCAAGAATAATCCTTTGAGAATATTACATGTTTGGTCCCTCATAATTCAGAAAAGTACAAAAGTGGTCCTTGTGATTTTTGGCTGCCAAAATAAACCTATCTTCCTTTTAATAAACACCAACCAGCCCATTTTCCTTAACCCATACCCGGCCCACTATTACCCACTACCCACTCTTCCCATACCCGGTTCAATAAAACAAATAAATATAAAAAAAGAAAAACAAACGCGCCTTATATCTTTTCCCCAAATTCACCCTTTTTCCCAGTTCAAGAACCCTAACTCCATTGAACCCAAATAAACCTCGTATTAAAGGGTTAATTGGTCAATTCACCTCACCCTGACACCGTGTCAGAAGTGGCAGAGAAGAGAATGAAACGTGGCATCAATCTATTGGCCAAGACGCGTCACTGATTGAATTGGAGGCTTGTGATTGGCTCAAGGTTGTCAGAGAGGATCCAAGGAGCATATGCTATGGTATATTCTACTTCCAGAACCTTCAGAGGACGCTCCCCTCATCTCAGCTATATAAACAAGCTCACTCCAACGATTTAGTAGCTAGCTTAGGTGTGTAGTGAGTAGTTTTTAGTAAATTCTAGCTTAATTGTACTCATTATTTTTCAGCTTTTGTAAACGTGTAACAAGATTTAGTGTAATAAAAGTTCCATTTTCAGTTTATAATAGCTCTTTATTCTCTTCATTCTCGTGTTTTGTGTCAGTTTAATAAGCTCTTTTTACCTCATAAGCTTCTCAGAAGCTTATGAGATCATTTACAATTTCATTAGATTAGTTTACATCAAGTTTTTATAAAAAATACAAATAAATCAGTTTAATAAGTGAAAAATTTCAAAATATGTTTTCAAAATCAATTTCAGCTTGCAAACAAGCTTTTTGATAATTTCATAAGCTCACATTAACTTTCTAGCTACTGTGAGTGTGTGTTTTAGGTAAATAAGATCAACAGTTCATAAAAATTAGGAGATAATTGATCCAATTGTTCATCAGAGGTGTTCATTTTGGTATTCAGTTGTTCAACAAGCCTATCCACAGTGGTAGGCAAGCTCTGGAAGATCTCAGAAAGCTGAGATCCAGCTTTGTAAGAAATCTCATTTACATTTCAGATCTTATTTTTCAGTTTATAGCTTTCATAAATGAATCTGTTTGATCTCAGTACTGATTTGTTCTTGTTGTTAGTTTACTGATTGAATTGTGCTATTTGATCTATTTGAAGTGTAATCTGGTTAGTTAAAGCTTGTTAGATCTCAGTTATTGTTAGTTCATTTTGAATCTGTGATATTAAGTGCATCAGTATGGTATATGATTGATCTTATTCTCTAGTTGTTCATTGCTGTTTGTATTTGTTGATTTGTGATCTATAATGGATCTGTGATTCAGACTGTTAATGGATTAGGTGATTTGAGACTTATATCAGCTAGTTATAGTGTAATTCAGTGGATAATCTAGTGTTTGGATCAGGGGTGAACTCTGAGTGATAGTTGTTTACTTGCTGTGAGTATGGCCTAGACAAGTAACAATAGTAGAATTTAGATCAGTTGAAGCTTTAAAATCAGTATGCCATAACTCAAATAGTCAAACTTAGGTGTAATTCTTCTTAATTGCTTTCAATAGTTAAAACAGTTAGTATAATCATTAGAGTTTGGTGTATTTTAGTATTAGACAGCATAATCTAAAGTTTGAGTAGCTTATCATCACATCTAGGTTTAGTTGTAATAATCTGAAGTTCAAGTAAGTCAACTGTTATGCCTCATGATCAAAAGTCAGCATATACTGAATATGTGCAGAAATATATGGTTTTATATTGCTGAACAAGGGATTAATTAGTAGTCAATTGGTGAAATTGTGATAGGGCTTTTGCTATATTTGAGTTATCTGGTTAGTGAATGCTCTTTTGCCCCATTGACATCTCAATTTTACTGCTTATTGATTGCTTAATAGAGAACTGAACTTTAGACTTTTTTATGAGTGTGCTTATTTGAGTGTACTGCTATATGTTCATCACTAGATTTGTTGATCTGTTGTGCTTGATTTTTTCTGTTATGTTGTGTTTCTGGTTATTTTACCTAGCCTAGATTGTGAATTTTCATTAGTAGATTGTAGTAATTACATCTAGTTTCTTGAATTTGATCTCATAATTGTCCAAAATCTGCTGTCAAAAGATCTTTTGCATACTTTGTTTTGGTCAGTTTTTCATGATAAAATTTAGTGTTCAATTGATGATAATGGCATAGGGCTTTTTGGTTTTACATAAACTTTGCTTGGTTATCTCTCTAAAACAGCTTTTGGATTGTGATTTGGTTTAATTTTGAGCTTGGTACAAGCTTGTAAAGTGAGCTTATTAGGCTGCTTTGTTAAGGAGAAATAAGCAGAAACATTTTTCATTTTTAACATTTTTAGTCCTTGTAGTTTCTGTAAAAGTGTAATTGGAGTTAGACTTCATTTCCTTTATATTTCATTTTTCCAAAAATTACAAAAATAATCCCTGTATTTTGAATTTTAAAGATTTAGTTGTAAACAAGTTTGAGAAATTACAGTTTTAGTCCCTAAACTTTTCACTTTTCATTTTTAGGATTTCTTTTTAATAAAAATAAAAAAACAAAAATAAAAAAATAGTTTTTAATTCATAATAAATAAATAAAAAGTAAAAAAAATATTTTTTCTTTTTCTAAAAATTCTTTTTAGTTGTTTAAAGTTTTTAGAAATTTGTTTCACATTTTTAGGATCATTTTTTAAACAAAAGTCGCGTTTTATTTTGTACGTTACGTTTTAATATTTCACGTTTGCATTTCCATTATCTGATTTTTGATCTTTGTGCATTCATAGCTTGTACTTTGTGCTTTATTTGTCATATTGTTGTACTATTTGAATTTCTTCTCTACTATTTTCGCTTTACACCTTTCACAAACACGGTTTATCAATCACGATAAACAATTTTCCATTTAACCTTCACTGAGACACGACCCGAGTGATTTCTTATTCGTTGAGAAATTACTTGGATATTATATATACTATACACGACACATCAATCTCAGCCATTAAAAATTTTCTAAGTAATGGATCTTAATCTTCACTGTTATTGGATATAAATCACGTCGGCCAAGAGAGTTGCCTTTTGAAAATTTCAATATCACAGAAACACCCCTTACAATAATGGTTTTTAATAAGATCCCAAAAATGTGTTGAATGAAATTGATTTATCTAAACACCTATCAAATGTATAAGAATTTTCGATATACTAATGTTGCATCAGATGTTAGTGTTGACCATCAGATAAAAACTATGGCTACAAAGAAAAGTCGTAGTCAATGACGCATAGCTCAGTCAGTAATGGGTCAAACATTTTTGCACCTAACAAAGAAAAGTCGTGTAAATTTGTTTGGGTATCAAAATAAGATCCAAAAAAGAAAGATATTTAATGCAATCACTTGCTAATGCGACATTGTTGTTACTTTTGTTATCTATGTTACTTTTAATTTGTTCCCCCCTCCTCCCCCTCCCCCTCGAACCATCTTTTAATGCTATCGTGAGTTCGCTATTCACTTCACATAAATTTCTCATCTTGCTAAGACAAACTTATCAACTTTAAGTAAGATTTGTTTTTATGTCAACATTTGAGTTATTCATGAGAACGAAAATAATTTTAAAAGATTAGTTAAATATCTTTAAAATATTAGTTAATTATTAATCGTTAATGGAAATAACCTTTTATGTTTTTCAATAAAAGCTAACGTTGCCTTTAAAAAGATATGGAACTAGATATTTGTGTATTTCATGTTTTCTGTTTTTTTAATAAAAGTTAAAGTTTCATTGTTATTGGACATAAATCACGAGTGCTCGTCGGCCAAGCGAATTGTGTTTTATTAAAAATATATTCTACACACTAACTTTATAAATGAAATCGTAAGATATTTTATGTGCATAGGATGAGTCGATGATTAAGTGAATGCATATGTTACTTTTGAAACCTTGGTTTTGCTAATGTAAGCGTATTAACTTTTATTAACTTCGTACTTTGGTTGGCTAACATGTGTGCTCGTTGAACCTTAATCAAAGTCGTTGGATCCACAACCCTCGTGTTTAATGGTGTTTCTAGGGTGCTTAGTTCTTTAATCCTATATGTTGTAGTTGTCGACTTGGGTAACTAGGGTGCGTTTGGTTGAGCACTATCGGAATGGGTCTATGAATTTCATTCTGATTCAAGGTGTTTTTTTAGTGGGTCCGGGAATGAAATCGGTATATTATAACTATAGACTCATTGCTCACCAATTTGGTGTCTATGAAATCGATTTCGTGGGCCCTCTCTTTTCCACTACAAAACTCAAATATCGATACATTTTTTCATATCATATTTTGTCATCCAAACATAAACAATCGTAATGATACACTTTTTTATATTCATTGTCATTTTACCTCATACCAAATCTGATACCCACTGTGATTTCTAGCAACAAACCAAACGGCCCTTAATTCCCCTCCCTTCTCTCCTTTGAGCCATCTTGTACGGCTCATGTCAATTTGCTATTTGTTTCACTCAGATTCATCATATTGCTAAGACAAATTTATCAACTCTAAGTGAGATTTTTCTTTTTGAAATTATAAGAGACTAACCAAATCGGTTAGCAAAATATAGGGACTCTTCCTGGTTTACTTTTAAGTGATTAAGGAAGTTTGTGTAATCCATGAAACCAAAACATTTTTAACATTATTAATTGTTAATGGGAACAATCTTTCGTATCAAGTTGCTAAGATATTTATGTCCGGCCCATGACCACTACGACTAAAATAAATTTGTCATATAGTGACCCATAAAAGAAGGAAAGTAATTTGCACTCTACTAAATGACCGGGACACTCCAATTTGTTGTGTTTAAACATTTATACGCTTACATTTTTCACCCATGTGAGACTATAAATGTCAAAACACAGTTAACTAGAGTATCCCAATCATTTTGTGAAGTGTGCAAATCATCTCCTATAAAAGAATGGCACCCTGCAAGTAGTGAAGCCTTCGTGCAAGACTAAAGGTAATCGTCATATTATCTCACATTTTATATCAGCGTTATTTCAGTTTTTTGTCTCCTCTCACTTTCTTTCACATCTTCAGATTTTCTTAGCTTTCAATCCTAGTGGTTACACAACTCACTTACATTTCATTAAAATACTCACTTTGTACAAATATACCACGCTACATACACCACACACTCACAAACCAAATAAAAAATAATAAAACACAAAGAAAATGCACAAATGCCGAGAGATGTGTAGCTCACTCTATCTCACTTTTCTCTCCAAGTCACGCGTGTGACTCTCTTGCCAAGTAATGGTATTGATGGTGATAAATGGTGTGAGGGGTATGGACTCACACCTATTACCGCTAGACTAATGCATTCTGGGTGATCTAAATGTGAGGATGGAGATTGCATTATGACATCTAGAAATAGTGTTGCATTGGGAGGAAATGTAGCCGATTTGCATAGGTTTTTCCATGGAGTTCTAGTTCTAGCATTGTCATTGCTGGTCTAGATTATGTTAAGTGAATTTGTTCAGTTGTATATGCTTGTTTTTGCTTATGAATAAGCTACTGTAAGTTGGTATGGGCATGTCCGAATAGCTTGTAATATTGCTTTTTGTAAGTTGTATATTCGTTGTTATAATATATATTCACCTTTCACACAAAAAAAATGTCATCAAAAGTCAAAAATGTGTCATTAAAAGTAAAAGAAAATGTCATCAAAAGTATAAAAATAGTGTCATTAAAAAAATTATGTACTTCTCCCACAATTAAAAAAGTGATAGAAGTCCAATTGATAAAAGTTTATTTTTAATGACACAGAAGATGTGAATACATAATTTTTGCCTTTTGTGACATATTTTGCTTATAAATAATGTCCTTAAATTTCAAAATTTTAAGATTTTACTCACACTTTTTAAAAATAATCACTAAAAGGTTAGATTTAACGACACTTTTTTGTATCATTAAAATCTCTCACTAATAATCTATTTTCTTGTAGTGCCCGTCTATCCTGCGCCACTGAAGACACCACTTGCATGGATCCTAAAAATCATTTCACTCATTGGGCAGCCCGCTGCCTATTACTAGATATTTCACAAAGTTATTTTATTTTTAGAATGAACAAAATTAGTAGTAGCACCAAATTTTATATAGCAGCTCAAGATGATGTATCATCCACTTAGCCACGTCCTAGTTATTATGTATGGTTTTTTAAGTTAAAATTTGTTATAATATCGTGATTAATTTCTGTAATATATATCATACGGAGAGATACTATCGACCACTTGACGTCTACCGGATTCATCTGCTATGGTTAATTTATTAATTTGTGTCTCTCCTTTTATTTTGCCACCAAGATTTTTATTAGAACAATTATTTTCAATTATGAGAAAAAGACTTGAAATATATATCAACTTTGCATATTGATGACAAAAGTGTCACTGTTTTAGTTTGGCAACTTGTTACAGAACAAAATATTTGTGGCTAATATATATTGCCTCCCACCAGCTTAACAATGTAAAATATCTGGTTCTATCCAATCATAATAAGTTATGTGCGTTAATGCTTATCATGGAAAAATCGAAAGATTTGGATTAGAAAACTTCAATTAGTTTTTCGGTCCCAACTTTTTTAACGGGTGGGCGAGTGATCGGGAAATATATATCAAAGACTAGTTTATCCTCGTATAACATGCACATAGTAGTAACCGTTCCGGGGTGGTTAGTGGCCAAAAGGCTTATGACTGTCACATTAAAATATGCGAGGAATCAAGTTCAATTTTTGCTAGGTTCAAACAATTCTGAAATAGCTACGCCAATCTTTTGTAAAATGAAGGATTACCTAGTTTGCGTATGTGTGACACGGTGAGTTTAAACATTTTGGATTAATCGAATGAAAGATCAAACCCATGGTTACCATCATTTTTTTCTTTTTATTTATTTATTATTATTATTTTTTTTTGCGTAAAGAATTTTCTCAGTAAATAGAACACACAGTATCATTGTAACACACTTCTCGAGTTCTAGTGGCCATTGAAATTATATAATAAAGCTAACTCTCGTAATTCTTTTAGTTGAACTAGTGTTAACATCTATAGCAAGTTTTTGAAATCTAGTAAAAGTGTGATAAAATCATAAAAATAACATGTTACCATTATTGTGAAACAGTCGAACATAATTTAAAAGGTGAAGCTCATGTCATGTCCACTAAAAAAAGTGGATTGTTTTGTGTGGGAGATGATTTGCAACAAGAGAATAAAATAATTAAACAAAAGTCCAAGTCTACAAGCAATAGCCGCCATGCAAAGTATGCTTATTGTCACGAGTTTAATTTTGAAATTCGGGTTCTGTTTGAAAGCGTTATTGAATGCATGAGTTTCTGGTTTATCTTGTTAAAATATTTCAATGGTAAGAATGTAGTACGTGCCATGAGTAAAGGACTCGATATGGCACTACACTGGTAGGAAGTTGCGGCCGCTCCCTTGCTGAGTCCAACACAGGACGAATATCGGGTTAAAGACATCACGCTAGATCGAAAGAATGTCTCCGTGACACCATGAATGGCTCATTGCAACTTCCCTCGTGTTTGTTTTATGAATAACAAGTTTCAAAGAAAGTAAGATAAAATTTACTAGAGATTAATATACACTAAATGTGAACATGAAAGATGCCAATTGTTAAGGTTGTAAACTAACATTACGAGCACGAATGGAGTCTTGTTCATGTTTGTTCGTTTAATTTTAACCGGACAAATAAACGGTCTAGAACGTTTATATGGACGAATTTTCTTGTTCATATTCGTTCTTTAAGAAATGAGGTTGTTCGTGTTCGTTCACGGTCGTTCATTAAAAGATTTAACGAATATAAATGAATGTATGAAAAGAAACAAAAAAACATACACAAAATATTGTGTTTTATGTGTCTTTGTTTGTTTAAGTATAACTATTTTCGAAGATGTTATAACAATACGCTATTTACGATCATAAACAAATAAACGAAGATAAACAAACATTAACGAATTTGTAATCGGACGTGCACAAACATAAATAAACGATGAAGCTTTTGTTCATGTTCGTTTATTTAACTAAACTATATAAAATCATGTTCATATTTATTCATTTAATAAATAAATGAATATAAAAGAACATTTTACCGCACGGTTAATGAAATGTTCACAGAACATCCAGTTCATTTACAACCCTAGTATCGTTATTTTAGAGACAATAATAGAGATTAAGGACTAATCATAGCCACTCATTTTTAACAAAATACAACACCCACGTCCATTCCCTAACACCTTCCTTTTCTAATAAAATCCACTTCACTATTTTTTTTAAATAATATATCTCAAAAATCATTAATCGTCATTCGAAATAAATTATAAATGGCGACAAACATTTAATTATATTTCAATAGCACTTTCATATACTTTCGACCTTTTTTTTTTACTAGAGTTTGCATGATATATCGCATGTGATATAACACTGATTTTTAAGTTCGAACACTCAACAAGCCGTCGTAAAATGGGTATAAGTATTTGTGTAGAACTCTAAATGATTCACCTTTTTTGCATTTTAAAATATGGATTATTAGCTTCACAGCCATATATCACACATAATTTTTGAACTTCAAAATCAATACAATTTATTCATAGAAGTTTGAGAAAATATATGATTTTTTTCGATATTCAAACTCGTTTGATATATAATATGTGATACAACACTAATTTGTAGATTCAAAAACTTAACATGTTGTCGTAAAATGAACATAAAGATATATCAAGCAAAATATTGTAGTGAAAAAAAAATCGAAAATATATGAAAGTGCCAATGATAATTTAATGCTCGTCATGATGGTGTAGTTTATGTAGATTACGATTTACCCATCATGAGATATCTAATATAAACTAAAAGAAGGCGAAAATGTTTTTTAATTTAAAATATCAATTAAACTATTTTTTGTTCTAATTTATAAACTGAATGGCTGATATTTGTCATTCGAAAAATAATACTTCATCTGTCATAAATTAGAATTACATGTTTTAATTTTTGTTGTGTTAAAAATTTGTCTACTTTTATATTTCAATTAGAAAGCTGATATTTGATTAGTTAATAAAGTTTGTAACAATGTTTTAAAACCGATTTTATAATCGACCCGTTCGAGTCACTGGTTCACCGGTTGAACTGCCGGGTCGAACCAGTTTTCTACTAGCTATTGTCCAATGACTACTAATTGATGATGTTGATTTAACGATTATCATGTAAACATACAAAACTTAAATAGGCTATTTAAGCATAATATTTTTTCAAAGAAAGATTAAAAAAAGTTGTTCTAACTAATAACATGCATACTCAAAGATGCATTTTCAACTTTAGCAATGGTTTTTTTAAATTTGTTATGTTATAATGCACCATTGATATCTCAAAGACCAAATCAAGTGGAATAAACTTCATGCATTCACAAATCATCTAAATCTGAGAAAATAATTTATTACATTCGACTAATTATTAATCAAATTATTGATTCACAAACTCTTGTGAAGTAGCCATGAACTATAAAATAAACACATACACAACTACTCGTGTTGCAATTCCAACAAATTCAATGAGTTCGATAAAAAAAAAAAAAAAAGAAAAGAAAAACTTTAAAAATGTATTCTAGGCTTGAACCGGCCGGATTTATTAAACCGGGTCAACCTGAGTCAACTAAAACATGACGGTTCGATCCGGTTTTAAAACAAAGGAAAAACCAGTCACTTCCGGCCTGGTCGCTAAGCCGATTTCTGGTTCAACCGGTTGAACAGGCCGGGTCAAAGTTTTAAAACATTGGTTTATAAAACTTTGTGATTTGAGAGTCAACTTGTGTTTATGTATGGATGGATGTATGGTAATCTTTTATATAATAAAAGAATTACATCATTTCGGAGTGTTTTTGACAAAACAATCTTAATGGGAAAAAAATTGGACCAATAGGAGACATCGATTTTGCCACGTAGGCGAAATCAAGCAACATGATTGGCCAATAGAAAGTCAAAATTGAATTGATTTTGGTCAAACTTTAATAAATTTGGTGGAGAATTTGATTAAAGAAAAAAATGCATAAAAATATAGGTGTCAAATTTTTGAAAACAAAAACTTAAAAAAGAGGAAGTAATTAATAAATTTTAGTGGTTGAACTTTAAATAAATTATGTAGAGCTAAGTGTAAAATTACAAGTTTCCATGTTTTCTAATAACTTTAGAAAAAACACAAATAACCCCTTACACTTTGTACCCCTTATACTTTATATTATTAACTTTGTTTAAAATTACATGAGTATTAGTATTAATTTTTAGACTTTCATCCATTAAAATTACAAAATTTGGTAAATATGCGAATTAGTTTTAATATTGTTAGTTTTAGACTTTCATC
>LBNU01005032.1:3627-16562 GCA_014162995.1 Artemisia annua
TTTCTAGAACCTTCTTGGCTCCTAATTACATACTAGTCCTTTTCCTTTTCTATTTAACGATAGTTAGTACTTACACTTAATACATAACGACCGTTAAGTCCGTTTAGTGTTTAAATAATAATTATAAACTAACATTTAATATAATTATTATTATACTTTTATTCTCGTTTGTAATGTGTGCAATCCCGAGGTCTCGTGTTCAATTCTAGACATTTACACGTTAATTATTAACTATAATTTAACACATTTTTTGTTGACTTTCAACACTATTATCAACTTTTCCTTAATCCACAGTCTCTACATTCAAGAACCTATATTTAAACTTTACAATCAGCTATAAAAGAAGTTTGCTATCATTATCTTTCAAAAGTATCACTATTAGATTAATGATGAGGTTACTGGAAGGGTCACGTACATTTCTTCTAAATTTTTAGTCCATGTCCCCCATGTATGTATTATGTGTTTAACTAAATGCATCCCACGAAAAGACATGGATTTATATCTGGTTCTGTGCAGTTTTTTTATTTCTGTCGATTTATCTCATAATAATAATAATAAGATAATGAAAAAGGATTTGAACTTCCTTATCACTGATGAATTTAACATGATGATGCTTTTCTTGTGATCATAACTAGTTCAAATATATGTATCATGCTAATTAAAGTTTATATTGCAACTCATATGCATGTCGAGGATGACGGGCCTAAAAGGAGGTTAGCAACTATGCAAATTAAAAATATTTGTTTCACATCCATAATTCAACTCGTCAACACAACAAACAAAACAGCTGCACTTCTGTTTGATGCGTGTCAAGTTGTATTAGTTTCTGATGCAATATATGCAAACCTGTTGGTGGTGTGGTTTAGCGCTTTAGGTTGCTGTGCATACAGACACTGCATCATCCATCATATAAACGCTCATATCATTTTTTTGCTTGAATTTACCATCTTAACCTTTGTTAAGAATTATCATGATACAGGGGTTGCTTGTGAAAGAATTATTCCACGTTAGCTAAAGGGGGGAGGCTTAGACGACTCTATGTCTCATGTAAAAATAAATTCTAATTAATGGTAGCAAAGGGGGTTGAATTGTTCAAAAGGGTTCGGATCAAAACCGGTAAACATTTATTTGTAGGTTTTTAACACCTTCAATGATTAAATAAGTCGTTAACTTATTGTAGAAAAAATATGGGTTAGAAGGTTGTTTTTTGGGCGATTTTGACCCGTTAGAGACAAAACATACTTTACACATTCCTAATTACATGGGTTAAGACTTACAACTGCCACAATTTGTGCTTGTAAGTACCATTTCATTCATTTATTTGCTTTCTGGGGTCATTTCATGGGATTTATGTAAACTTGTTTTTATTGGCAGGGTCTGAAGAGTTGCCTTGGGCTGTAAGAATTGGGTGGAGAACTGGAGATTTGTAAATAGTAGTAACTTCGACATTTCTTGCATTAATTTGTAAATAGTAGTAACTTCTAGTGCTCGACATTCTAGATTCGTGAATCTTTTATATAATAAAAGAATTACATCATTTCGGAGTATTTTTACAAAACCCTTCTTATTGAAAAAAAAATTAGACCAATAGGAGAGCTCGATTTTGTCACGTAGGCGAAATCGAGCAATATGATTGGTCAATAGAAAGTCAAAATTAAATTGATTTTGGTCAAACTTAATAAATTTGGTGGAGAAATTTGGTTAAGAAAAAAAATGCATAAAAATATAGATGTCAAATTTATGAAAACAAAAACTTAAAAAAAGATGAAGTAATTAATAAAACTTTAGTGGTTGAATTTTAAATAAAATATATGGAGCTAAGTGTAAAATTACAAGTTTCCATGTTTTTTAATAACTTTAGAAAAAATACAAATAACCCCTTACACTTTATACCCCTTATACTTTATAATATGAACTTTGTTTAAAATTACATGAGTATTAGTATTAGTTTCAGACTTTCATATATTTAAATTACAAAATTTTCTAAATATGCGAATTAGTTTTAATATTGTTAATTGTAGACTTTCATCCGTTAGAATATTATTTAAATAATGACTCATGTTATTCTATTTAAAAGCTTAATTTATGCGTACACGAGTTTGAATATTAAATACGGCTAAATTATTAGTAACGCGAATATAAATATCAAATGGTAAGTACGAGTTACTGTGATATGGAAATAAATATACGCGATTCTACTTATAACAACGACTCATGAAATTGTTATTTAAAATTTGTATATGAAAATCCATAAAAACATTTTAAAAACTTTACGGAACATATTTAACTTCATTAATGCTTATTATGTGCTACTAAACTCGCACATTTTGTACAAAATTATATCAATAGTTAAAGTTAAACAATAACATCAACATCAACCTCAGCATGTCTGTCAGTTAAAACCGTTATACAAAGCTAATTATTAAGAAAAAACAAACAAACACATGGGTTAGATAGTCATTGTTTAATGTAGAAGGTGTTTTCCTTAAATTTAAAAAAAAAATGCACGCATCACAATCCTTATTTGATAACAATCACCTCCTAAATCAAAAAAAGAAATACTACGTAGATGATAGCCTAACTTTATTTATTGACGTGATGTTTCATCAAAAAAAAAATAAAAAAATAAATAAAAAATAAAAATAATAAAAAATAAAAAATAAAAAAAACGTAATAGTTGGCCGTTGTAAAGGAAATAAAGTATGTGCATGAGAATTATTAAGCAAGAATATATGGTTTTTAATCAGGTTATTACGTTACTATACTACGATAATGTTATTGAGTTGGTAGTCACGGATGTGAGATACAACCATTCTTCTATACTTATGATTTATGTGTTAACCTCTTTGTGATTCATTTCTTAATCGATAATAATACATAATCAAAATGAAATTTTAAAAAGCCTGTGCGTGCACAGGTATTATAACTAGTGTTTCTTACAGCAAACCTTTGGAGATTTACCTTCCTAACTTGGGAGTTAAAAAAAAGGTTCGATAAGTTAAAAGTCTTCGTACCTTTCAATTGTTGAGATATTATTTTCTTAAAATTTAAATAAACTTACAACATTATTTATTTATTTATTTATTTATTTATTTTAATTGCAGATAGTATATGATCTTTGGTAACTTATCTATATCTATACTACATATAAAGGAAAAAGAGTCAAAAGTAAAAAGTGAAAAGTCAATAATGTTGAAATGTTGAAATGTTGAAATCTTATTAAAGGAAATTATGAATGTAATTAATATTATTATTAAAACACCCCATTACTTAAAAGTACAATGATTTATTCACATTGTACAACCAAATTAAATACAACTAATTAAAACACAAATCGGGTTGACCCGGGACGCTTCAAACCCGACGGGTTGAGCCAGTTTAATTTGACCCATTTTCGACCAAACCTAGAAATTAAATTTGACCCGATTTAAATCGACCTATTTTTCGACCGGAACGGTTCAACCGGTTGAACCACCCGGGTCGAACCGGGTTTCAAAACATTATCCATTACTTAAAAGTACAATAATTTATTCACATTGTACAGCCAATTAAAAACATATCTATCAAATTAAATACAATCAATTAAAACAAAAACCGGGTTGACCCGGGACACTTCAAACCCGGACGGGTTGAACCAGTTTAATTTGAACCGTTTTCGACCCAACCTAGCAAGTTGACCCGGTTTAAATCGATCCATTTTTTGCTTGGAACGGTTCAACCGGTTGAACCACCCGGGTTGAACCAGGTTTCAAAACATTATGTTAAATTTCCAAATCTTCAAACTTTTATTGTTTTTCGTTTATAACCTATAAACTTTTTTTATCAATAAACTATGTGTCGCTATAAAATCCCGTTGCTATGCACGGGTACTCGTCTAGTATTCTGATAATAAGAGTTTTGTTATAGTGAAAAATGGTTTAGGATAAATAAAAAGTGTAGCAATATAAGATTGTTGGGTGGTATTTAAGTAATAAAGAAACACTGAACCATAAGTTCGAACTAAAATTATTCGGCGCCACACAAATAAATGATAAAAGAGAAACACACGATCAACCCGATCACGCAATTGAATTTTGTCTACCGGCGCCGCTAAGTAATCGTTTTGTTCATTCATAATGGCTTAGTACTATATGTAAGAATCTTCTTATTCATTTAACTTTGCTTAAGTATGCTAATAAATCATTAGGATGAGACTATACTTACGAATTTCTTATTCATTGATATCTTCGTTGATATACTTATAAACCATTAGCATCACCCGCGCCTAATTTGAAGCCTAATTACCGCATATGTTTTTCGTGTTTGGGACTAAGGTTTGGTACTCAACACCACAAAGATTAAAATGAATTTAAAAAAAAAAAATGAAAAAAAGTAGGATTTGTTTATTCCTAACAGTCTATTAGTGCTAATCAATAACTAATTTCCAAATGAATAACCTTTGGGGTAAGCAAAATAATAAACCATCAAGAATGAACTGGTGAATAACCCCAACAGTAAAGATTAAAATGAATCGAAAAAAATTAAACATTTTTGGGATTGTTCATTCCTAACTAAAGTGTTAATGAGTTAATCCATAACTTATTCCTTGATGAATAACCTACGGGTATGCACAATACCATCCATTAAGAATGAACTAGTGAACCCCAACTGGAAAAAAAAAATGGCATTGTTCAATCCAAACGGTCTGGTTTAATGCTAATCCATAATCCATAAACTTATCGGTTGATAAATAACCTACGGATGAGCAAGACTCCCGGCCGTTAAGAATGAGCTAGTAAAACAATTGACAAACATGGTTGTACATGTGGACTATATAAACACATTGCTAGTTCCTCTTCGAATCAATGTGGGATGAGATTATTCGAATCATGGTTGTACTTATTTTTCTTTACATTCGTGATTTTATTTTTTTGGGTGTTAAACAAGTTTTTTCAATTGTACATATAACATAATACAATTTATTACGGTTTTTTCTTTTTTCTTTTTTTTTTCTTTTTAAATAAACATTGCAATCAATTACAACTTATTTAGTTAGAAAAAAAGATAAAATTTATAATCTTTACACGCATATCAAATAGGCATCTGGACTGAATTTGAGCAAATATCGAATACTTTATGGAATGAGCTCGAGCCTAGAGCGTTATGACATCAAACTATCAAGCCACACTTGGTATTAGATAGATCTCATACTTGTTTTATACAAATCACATCACGCGTAGTTGGTGAAAAGTGATAATAACATGTAATTCCGATAAATTTCAAAGTATGGCGTTAACATTGATAAAGGGGAAACAATTTTACATGTTTTATATGTATTTGCCAGAAATGTCCAAAAAGTCTAGCATATTGTTATTCTTCACTAAAAATCCGTAACTAAGATATTCAAACGGATAAGGAAAACTACACCGATATGCTCGATGAATTTTCCATCAAAATTTGTAGAACTTTCAGTGTCATCATACAACATTCAGTATTATGAGTCCAAGTATCCCAAGCAAACATGACCAACAATCAGATACATTTAAAGAGGTTCAAATATCTAATGGTATCATCCAGCCAACAAGTTCCTAACACACACTGATCATTTAATAAAGTTCTAATGATTCTTGCTCTTCACATCCGAAAGAGGCTGCAAGAGACCTGCGCACTTTTGATTGGATCAGGGACTTTGCACCTGGAAACAATTAAGAAGGAGATATTATATGTGATGAGTATCATCAGAAATCATTACAAGTTTATAGTAACCCATGTGATAAACATAATACATGTTATACCTTATGGGGTGATTCTGACTTTGACCTTGACTTTGACATTGATCTTGATCCGGCTCTGCACAGATGTTGGGGAAAATGACCATGTGTTTATAGGTCGGTTGTTAAGAGAAAGTATACGAGTCAAGGAGTGTTTGGATGTACACTTTGAAGGTGATTATATGATTAAAAGACTATTGTGCAATATACTGTTTAGATGTGCATCTGTAGATTTTGGTTGTGATAATCAAATAATCTGATTTTCAAGTATTTGTAAAGTTTCTCGATCAAAATTAGCACAAAAAGTGACCAAAAAGGGCAAATTTTTTGTGAAAGAAAAAATTATTTGACACTTCAATCTTGAGATAATCAAAACATTAATAACTGATTGTATATTTTGTTTGCAGTAATCAAATAATCAGTTCAGAAACGCAACTCCAAGCACCCAAGATATGGACTCTAAAATATAATACCTTGCCGGCTTCACAGGAGATGCTGACCTAGATTTTACTGGCGATCTTAATACAGATTTGCTGCAGAAAACACAAAATGTCATCAGAAACAACTAGATTACTGAGAAATAATGAAGAATATTTTTCGCATACCTCTTGCTGCACCGTGGGCTTCTGCTTCTGCTACGGCTTCGACTTTTGCTTCTGCAGCGGCTACGGCTACGACTTCTGCTGTGTCTCCTACTTGGACTCCTGGAAGGGCTTCTTTCATACTTCCTTACCTGCACCCATAAGGTAAAGACACAATAATCAAGCTTATGAGAGAGAACCCATGCAGCCAATTGGCACAATCACAATAGAATAGCCTAGCAAGGACATGGTAACAAATTATAGAGGTGTTGGCTAATAAAGATGCACTAGAAGTAGCCTTTGGATTGTATGCATTAAAAGTAGACTTCAAATGAATTTAAACCAGTTCAATCCACATAGATGGTAGATCCTTCATATATAACTCGGTTGTATCGCCAGGTTGATCAAAATTTTTTATTGATACCAGCCATCAAACCCATACAAAACCGACAAAATAATTCCAGAAAACAAAACATCGTGAAGTCTCTTCCACTGCACTATTTCAGTAATCAACCCCTACCCTAACATGGCTAATTAGTTAAAAGTGTATTAACTTGTTATTCCTAATAAATTCCAAAGTATGTTGTTATCATTGATAAACGGAACAATTTTACCCTAACATCCATGTGCTTGCCAAGTGTCGAATGTAGTTGCCAGAAATGTTAAAAAACTCTAGCATATTGCTATTCTTCGCTAAAAATCCATGACTAAGATATTTACGCGGAAAAAGAAACATACACTAATATGCTTGATGAATTTTCCATCAAAATTTGTCGGAGATCTTTCGGTGTCATCAAATTTTGTTTTTAAGAATGGGTATGGAACTGACGACAGTAGGCCTTTTCTAAACCCTCCATTGGTGATGGGTTTAGAAACCTGGTGGGTATTGTGATTCCTTAATACAAACTAAACACCTCCTTAGTTGTTGTGNATAATTAAATACGCTAATTAATGTTATTTTTAAAACACCCTAAAATGAAAAGTACCTGTTATTATACATAATGTACAAACTAATAAAACACACAAATGTTCATACAAGCTAACAAGTTGATAGTACATATATTTTTTTAAAAACGTTACCGGACCATGGGTCCAACCGGAAACCGGTGTCACCACCGGTTCGGCTAGCCAATAAAAGCCATCCGAAAATGAACCAAAGAGGACCCGTTGGAACCGATACAAAGTTGTGAGTCAGGCCTCATCGAGATCTATTTGTCCGGTTAATTGTCACAAGGTACCCGACGCTGCAACGCGCGAGTACCGGCTATTTTTTAATGAATAATTAAGAAACGTTTAGAAAATAATTAAAAAATTTGAGATTGTTCGTTTCCAACAGTGTAGCGATAGACTATAACTTATTCTTTGATGAACGAGCTAAAGCAGTTCGCCTCACTATTGAACTAGCCAACAACCTCAAAGACGAACTTGGTTGCACATGTCGACTATATAAACACATGTGAGATGAGCGCGTGTGACACAATACTAGCCCCTTCTCTTTTTGTCCTCCTTGAAAAAAAGTTAGACTTAGTATTTATTTTTCTTTACATTATTCAACTGTACGTATGGATACAAGTTAATACGTTTTTTTTATAAAACAATCTACATTGAAATCAAATAAAACTTATTTACGAGTAGTTAGAAAATACAAACGTTATAATCTTCACATGCATCTCAAATACGCATTTGGACCTGAATTTGAACAATTATGCCTAGCTAGAGCGTTATGACATAAAACTATCAAGCCACACTTGGTTTTAGATAGAACTCATCCTTGTTTTGTGTAAACCACATCATGTGTAATTAGTGAAACGTGAAAGTACTTGTTATTCCTGATAAATTGCGAAGTATGTTGTTATCATTGATACACGGAACAATTTTACTCTAACATATATGTTTTTTCAAATGTCGAATGTAATTGTAAGAAATGTCCAAAACGTCTAGCATATTGTTATTCTTCACAAGAAATCCATGCCTAAGATATTTACACGGATAGAGAAATATACACCAATACGCTCGATGAATTTCCATCAAACTTTGTAAGGGAATTTTAGTATCATCAAACAAAAATCTGATAGTCAATGAGTCGAAATAATAAACGATTAATTGGGAACCATAAACATTGACCACCAGCTGCTTCACCCAAAAAAAACACATGGTAAAGAAGCTACTAATGGCTAGGCAAAGAAAACCACAACTGAACATCAACTCCAGAAACTAAGTATACCTTTTCTTGTTGACTTTCAACACTATTATCAACTTTTCCTTAATCCACAGTCTCTACATTCAAGAACCTATATTCAAACTTTACAATCAGCTATAAAAGAAGTTTGCTATCATTATCTTTCAAAAGTATCACTATTAGATTAACGATGAGGTTACTGGAAGGGTCACATTTCTTCTACATTTTTGGTCCAAGTCCCCCATGTATGTGTCAGTGGATGTGTTTAACTAAACGCATCCCACGAAAAGACATGGATTTATATCTGGTTCTGTGCAGTGTTTTTATTTCTGTCGATTAATTATCTCATAATAATAATAAGATAATGAAAAAGGATTTGAACTTCCTTATATCACTGATGAATTTGATAGCAGCATGATGGTGTTTATACTAAAACTTATATACATGTTGAGGATGACGGGCCTAAAAGGAGGTTAGAAACTTTGCAAATTAAAAATATCTGTTTCACATCCATAATTCAACTAGTCAACTCAACAAACAATTACAAACCAGCTGCACTTCTGTTTGATGTGTGTCAAGTTGTATTAGTTTCAGAATGCAATATATGTAAACCTGTTGATGGTGTGGTTTAGCACTTTAGCTTGCTTAGCATATAGACACGGCATCATCCATCATAAAAAGCGCTCATATCATTTTTTGCTTGAATTTACCATCTTTCCTTGCTCACATTTCAACCCGGACACCTATGTCATCCACCAAAAATTGATTTTCTTCAAACCAAACCAGAACCACCTTGGAAGCCACATGACACGAGCTGAGGTACAAAGCCACGAGCCTTGCAGACAAGGCTCATTTTCAGGCGCAGAGTATTGATACGTTTTAGCCTCACGTTTGGATTATTAAGACCAAGTCTACATGTGATGAAGAAACCTACTGCCTTTTCCATGCAAGCTGAAAGAGTCTTTTGTCATGCCTTATTTTAGGAAGAATAAAGTAAACCACCACTTAGATGCCTTAGGCCATGTTTTCTTTTCTTGTTAGTTATTCGGTCAAGTCCCACATCTTATCTCATGCTGCTAAAGAATAGGTTAGTAGGCTAGTTGCATTTGTATTCCTATTTATATGTAACTAGTTATAATGCCCGCGCACACGCGGGTTTTTTTTAAAAAATTTTGAATGATATATTTTTATTTATTAAAAAACAAATAATTTAATTTTTATTTTGCTTGATTTATGATTTTTAATTGTAGTTTTTTATGATTAAAGATAATCATTTAAATCTTATCTATATTTTTTATATTTATCTTCTACTTGTATAGTATATCAACAAAACGAATTTAAAAACTTATAAATTAAATAATAATTAACATATTACCTAATAAGGAAATATTCTTTTTTTTCAAAATGACAAAGTACCCACTAGGGGTTTTGTTTTATTATATATAAGAGATTTTGGTTATGAAAAAGGAGAGAAGAAAAAAAACGAGAAATTAGTGTAAGAGTAGTTCTTAATTTAGTTCTTAGTTTATTTATCGTTCAAGGAGAGTGATCATCTCAAATCGATCTTCTATCAAATAACCTTTGCAGTGAACAACCCCAACCGTAAAAACTAAAATGAATCAAAAAAAGTTTTAAAAATTTGAGATTGTTCGTCCCGAACAGCCTAGTGTCAGACCACAACTTATTCTCTGATGAATGAGTCATGATTGACAGAAAAACTATTCAGAATGAAGTAGCGAACAACCTCATCAACGAACTAGGTTGCACATGTGGACTATATAAACACATTGGTAATTCCTCTTCAAGTCGATGCGGGATGAGCGTGTGTGACAATGCTAGCTCCTTCTCTTTTTGTCCTCCATGAAAAAAAGTTAGACTTAGTATTTATTTTTCTTTACATTATTCAACTGTATGTATGACATACAAGTTAATACGTTTATTTTAAATAATCTACATTGAAATCGAATAAAACTTATTTAGTTAGAAAATTAAAACTTTATAATCTTTACTTGCATCTCAAATACGCCTTAGGACCTGAATTTGAGCAAATATCGAATACTTTATGAAATGAGCTCGAGCCTAGAGCGTTATGACGCCAAACTAGCCACACTTGATTTTAGATAGAACTTATCCTTGTTCTCTGTAAACCACATCATGTTTAATTAATGAAAAGTGACAGTAACTTGTTATTCCAGATAAATTCTAAAGTATATTGTTATCATTGATAAACGGAACAGTTTTACCCTAACATCCATGTTTTGGTAAATGTTGAATATAATTGTTATTCTTCACTAGAAATCCATGCCTAAGATATTTATCTGGAAAGAGAAACATACACCGATACGCTCGATGAATTTTCCATCAAACTTTGTAGGGGATTTTAGTATCATCAAACAAAAGTCTGATAGTCATTGAGTCCAAATATTCCAGCTATCACAAACAAACATGACGAACAATCAGATACACTTAAAAGAGGTTCAAATATCTAATGGTATCATCCAGCCAACAAGTTCCTAGCACACAATGATTTTAATAAAGTTCTAACGATTCTTGCTCCGAAAAGAGGCTGCAAAAGACCTGTGCGGTTGCGATTGGCTCAGGGAGTTTGCACCTAGAAACAATTTAAAAAAGATAAAATTATGTGTGTTCAGTATCATCAGAAACCATTAAACAGTTAAAGTAATAACAGAATACATGTTATACCTTACATGGTGATTCTGACTTTGACTTTGACTTTGACCTTGACCTTGATCTTGATCCGGCTCTGCACACCAGGTTTTTATAGGGTGGTTGTTAAAGAGAAGTATACGAGTCAAATGAGTATTTGAATGTGCATTTTGAAGGTGATTATATGTTCAAAAGGTATTGTGCAAGATACTGTTTAGATGTCTATATGTAGTTTTGGTTGCGATAATCAATTAATCAGATATTTCAAATATTTGTAAAGTTTTCGATCCAAAATTAATACAAGAAGTGACAAAAAGGGAAAATTTTGTGAAAAGAAAATTATTTTGCTTTCTGGGTTCATTTCATGGGATTTATGTAAACTTGATTTTATTGGCCTTGGGAAGTAAGAAATGGGTGGAGAACTGGAGATAGCAGTAGTTACTAAGGAAGCAATTTCAACTCTGCATTTCTTGAATTTGTAAATAGTCGTAACTTCTAGTACTCGACATTCTAGATTCGTGAATGTTTTTTATTGCAAACCTTTGCAAATTTAACTTCCTAACTTGGAGTTATAAAAATTGTTCGATAAGTTAAAGTCTCTGTACATTTCATTACCTGTTTTCAATACTATCTACTTATCAATGTGACGTCCAAGCTTGTACGTATTCAGTATAAATCCTCATCTGAATCAGTTTGTAATAAAAAATAAATAAAATAAAATAAAAAATATACAACTTATAATCAACATCTGTTTTTTCGCTGACAAGATGGATAAATCCTATTAGATATATTTATATGAGTAAGGATCAAATGAGAAATAAAACTAAAATGAGAAGGATGAGAAGAAACCACAACCGCACATTTTAGATGCACCTACAAAAGTAGATGCATCTCCACTTAATTCTTTTTTCTTTATTCGAAATGTGTGGCCAGGAATATTTCTCACTCTTCTCATTTGATTTTCTCTTCTCACTAGATCCCTTCCCATATTTATATAACAAACTTTTAGATAAGTTTAGAATGTATTTATGTTGTTATGTATGTTAAATTAATTAAACACATAAAGGATCAATCTCATGTAATCATATATCAAGAACATGAAAGTAAACTTACTTGATGATAGAACCGACTGATGATTATGATTAGATGATGAAGCCATCGCGTTAGGGTTAGTCGATTCCGGTAGTAATGTCACCAATCCGATGGAGGGATTAATCTCACAAGTTATGGTGTTTTATTGAGAGAATTCTGTTATGTGACAATATATAGGAAAACCACAAAGACCGATGTTTTATTGTTATGACAGTTATTTCCATCAAATAACTGTCAAATGGTAGTTAGGGTAGATTATGTCACTATGGCATAGTTAAGGGTCTAAATGGTCAAGGCTACATTAGTCAAAGGGATAAGTCTAACATTCTCCCACTTGGCCGTAAGACCATTTATTCATATATACATAAACCTGAAAAATTATATTGGCCAAATACAAGTTTATGTGAATAATCATAATTCCATGATAGTACCAAAGCAAAAGGATACAGCCTAACGTGTCGCGTTTGACACGGGACGCCCATCGATTATACTAATGGTACTAATCTGAAATATAAGATTTCATTAAGCCAAAATGACAAAAGAGTAATGTGGTACAAATAAGTTTGTCTATAATGAAACATAAGTGTACACAATTAAAAGTAAATATAGACAAACTAGACATAATAGTGAAGGATATTATCTTAAAGCGCTTGTTTTGAAAATAAA
>LBNU01005032.1:25640-65166 GCA_014162995.1 Artemisia annua
GAAAACGTAAAAAAACAGACGAAAACGTATAAAAATGTATGTATTGAAATATTTTAAAAACGTATGTAAAACCGTGCATAAAAAAACGGGCGAATACGAAAAAACTTGACGAAAACATAAAAAAACGGGCGAAAACGTAAAAAAACGGGCGAAAACGTAAAAAACGGACGAAAACGTAAAAAATTGTCGAAAACGTAAAAAAACGTGTGAAAACATAAAAAAACAAAAACGTAAAAAAACATACGAAGACGTATAAAAATGTATGTATTGAAATATTTTAAAAACGTGCATAAAAACGTGTATACAAATGTGTGTATAAAAATTCGTATAAAAACATGCATAAAAACGTGTATAAAAACGTGTGTATAAACGTGTATAAAAATGTGTATAAAAACGTATAAAAAATGTGTGCAAAAACGTGTAAAAACGTACATAAATTTTGAAAATAATAAAAGTCATCTAACTTGTTACTTTTTGTCACTGTATGTAGCCATGATAAACGATCGTTAGTCTAAAGGACTAACATTGCAATGATAAATCTAACGATCGTTAGTTTAACCTGCCCCAGCAGGTTAAACAAGTCACCGCTACACGCAATGAACGGATTTTGCAAGTTCATTGACAGATTGGGAAGAAAAAAAAAAGAATGCTACATACAATGGTAAAAAGTGGCAAGTTAAATACATTTTTGTTGTAAACAAGAATCGAGGGAATGAATATTCTTCTTATTAATCATTAACTAGGAGATTTACAAAGTGTATATATAGACAAACATTAGGGCAAAACCCTAATAGCTAACATGGGCCGTGAGCTTATTATGGGCTATATGGACATCCACATATAATTATTCATAACACTCCCTCTTGGATGTCCATATTGTTAATACGCTTAGTAACTGCTGCCTCATTAAAAACCTTGTCAGGAAAACCCAGTGGGACAAAACCATGACTAAGGGAAAAAGAGTGCAGCGCGTATTATCTCCCTCTGATGACTACATCACTTGAGCTCTTTGAGTAGCTGCATTCCAATGTTGTGGTAGTGTTGAGGTAGAAGCGCCTTGGTAAATAGATTCGCCAAATTGTCACTTGAATGAACTTGTTGAACAATAATACCACCATTCTTTTGCAAGTCGTGATTGGAAATGAACTTTGGAAAAATATGTTTTGTCTTGACGCCTTTGATGTAACCTTCCTTGAATTAAGCAATGCATGCTACATAATCTTCATGCAAAGCTGTTAGTGCCTCCTTACCAGAATTTCTAAATGGTTGGATGAACTATCCGCGATTGTTTGCTTTGCTAAACGCCATCAAATTTCACCACCGTCACTCGTGAGTATGTATCCACTTTAAGACCGATCATTGTTAGGACCAGACATATACCCTGCATCTGTAAAACCAACTAAACTTGTTTTGATGGGTTAGTAAAATATAAACCCACATTTCTTGTACCTTAAAGATATCGAAATATTTATATTATTTCATTCCATTGATTTGTTCAATTTGCTCAATTAGTATTCTCGAGAATTTTAAATCATAACACGTGATTTATGCATTCTATATTCCTTAAGGAATCTCAACATCAAATGAGCTATATTCATTAACATTTAGACGCATATCAATTACTATTATATTGCCAGACTTAAATACATTATTGGATCCACCACATGAGAACATGTCTCCTTATGATCATTTTCATGCCTTTACGAAAATATTGTGTGCCATTAGTCATGCCTTAAATACAAAAGTTTCAATACTTTAATTTCACTTTCTCATAAAGACCAATGAACATCCAATAATTTACACATTCATATGTACAGACTTCAAGTCCAAGTAACCATGTCTCGTCACAAGAGACTTAATCTTCCATTAGCTCTTTGCGTCTTTACTTCTTTTGGCCATTCATTTATACATATGCACTTCCTTTAGGTATGCTTCCATGATCCTCACCATGATTATAGCTATCTTATTTATTTACATAATCATTACCATATCGACGTCGATTCGTTACTTTTCGATTCCACACATTACTAGACATTATATATCGTTTATTGAGATCTCATAGTTTTTCATGTACCCGGGGTTTTTCATTAACCTTCATATCTAGTGTCTCTTGAATATTTTGGGGTCTTATTACATCGATTTGACCATCTTAATTTTCTTGCTCCATTTTATTTATTCATTCGAGGACTTTTACTTGGAATCGATTAGTCTATCATGATGCAGTCATGCCATAGACTCACTACCAATCATGTCATGCCATAGACTCACTACCAATCATTGGTTTTAATGATGGGACACACATTATAATTGGAGCAATAGCAGCATAATATGATCTAGTCAATTTCTTTAGGTCACTAAACATGTCTGGCATTTACTAGATCTGGAATGTCATTTGTCCCTTGAACTTTAAATTCATATTTGTTACTGTGAGGATCGACATTTATATCATAATTCATTCCATATCAATTGCTGCTAATTCTCTCCCCCTGAATGAATTATCCATTTCAACATCCTATTGTTGTGCGTTGTGGTGGATTTACTATAAGAAATGTCGCACTACAAAATCTCACTTGGGAAATATGGTTTGTGACCAAAACCATTCTATTAGGGAGGATTCATTATAGCTTGTTGGCATGATGCGAATTTAGGTTCTATCTTTTTAAATCAAATGCCCCATAAAACTTAAAGTTTTGTTCTCACAATATTATTGGCTTTGCAATCAACTGAAAAGGTTTCAACAAAAGCAATTCGTGTATGAACATGGGCTACTATTATGTTCAACACTTATTCCAATAATCGCCCAATACTTGAAAATATTCACCACCATTCTCAATAATATAATTTGGAAAACCGTGCTCGCGTTTTATAAGCCTAACCATTGATCACGCTAACATTAAGTTGCGTCCTTGATGATCATTTTGACGATGCATCGATTTTAAAACTCAAAATGATCTACATGGCTGATGTATAGGCCTACGTCCACCCGCTTTATTCTTTTCAAAACTTAATAGGAAAAAGTCCTTACTTTAATTTGGTGGTGATAAGTTAACAATGCACTTCCATTGAGAACAATTTTTTTTTAAAAAGATAGAACCTAAATTCATAACAATTTTCAGGTAATTTGCCCTTCTTATAACATACAAGTTAATATGTTTTTATTTTCTAAAATAATCAACATTGCAATCAGTTAAAAAAAATCAACATTGCAATCAATTAAAACTTATTTACTTAGTTGGTAAGAAAATTAAATTAAAACTTTATATACTTTACATGCATCTCAAATACGCATCTGGACGATTTGAGCAAACATCGAATACTTTATGAAATGAGCTCGATCCTAGAGTATTATGACGCCAAACTAGCCACACTTGGTTTTAGATAGAACTCATCCTTGTTCTTTGTAAACCCCGTCATGTGTAATTAAGTGATAGTAACTTGTTATTCCAGATAAATTCTAAAGTATATTGTTATCATTGATAAACGGAACAATTTTACCCTAACATTCATGTTTTATGTTAGCATTAATAGAAAGTGATGGTCATTTTCTCAAGTATAGAACTTTGTAACGTGTAATAGTATAGTCAATTTGGCTTGTGGTCGTAGCAAACTAATATGTTAGGAGTTACATTGTATAAGCCTTAATAAGATCTGTAATCTAAGGAGGTGTTTTCTTTTTTACTAGATTGGGAAGGATAGTGAGTTCCACTAATTTAATAGTATTATTTTTTTAAATGAGGCCCACTTTTTCTATTAATGAGTCTATATTCACAAAGCAAAATAACTCAAGACCTCCACAATAAGAGGCTTATATAGGAGTAGGCCCCACTATCCTTCTTCATCTAGTAAAAAAGAAACAGGGCCTAAGTCCACTAAGCATAGTCCAATCTAAGCCCATCTCAAAGCCCATGGGGCGTATGCATGGAACTATATACCTCCAAATTGTCTCATATGGTTGTGCTTAAGCCTTATAATTTGTGTGAAAACATCATTTAATAAAACTCGTTATTTTTATATTTATACATATTTAATGATTATAATTATAGAAGGTGTTGTAAACATGAAATGTTTAGTGTTAATTAATTACTGATTTTTCAACTAACGCAAACTTAATCACAATCCATAGGATTGTGTACTTAATCACAATCCATAGGATTGTGTTTAGCAAAACCGAAACAAAAGTAAACTTAATCACAATTCATAAGGTTTTGTTTAGCAAACCTAAAAAATATAGGATTGCTCAATTTCTAGGAGCTCTTAACCACGAACCCCGTAAGTTACTACGGAATAATCTACAGAATAGTAGTTAATTACCACTAGGAATGAACTAGTGAACCATCCTATACACATACGTGGTTGCACTTTTGGAGTATATAAAAACAATGCTAGTTTTTTTTGGGTAAAGGGGAGTAATCATGCACCCTGGTAAATATATTAAACCAAAAACGTTTAAGTACAAAGGATATGGGTGAAATCCCATATCTCAGCCCGTTACATAGGCGATAAAGCTTACATAACAAGGTAGACAGCTAAGAAGCTTGAAAATAACTAGTGTTTATGAAATGCCATAAGCACTTACAACTCAAAAAATAACACAAACAAGCTAACCAGCAGCTAGCGTGAAAGATGAACTTCCACCTGTATTTGGATTAGCCAAATCTTCATTCACATGTGTGACCTGTTCTCCATCTTCCTCATCATCGTTTACCAAAGCAGCATAAGAATTAGATGTGGTAACAATGCCTTCCTTAGAAGTAGAACCAGTAGACTTCAACTTAGACGACGTTGTATGCATGTTAGGCCGAGTATTAGCTCCCTTCTTTGGTTCGCTATTAGTCTTCTTTGGCTCATACCTGAAATTATGTTTGATTGAAGTACTAGCAAAATGACTACCTTTAGCAGACTCGGTTTTACCTTTGTTCTTCTTATGACTCACCTTTTGGAAACCATCATTGGCAGGCACAGTAGAAGGCTTAGCAACATTTGAAGTAGTAGCAACATGATGGTTGACCACTTTATTAGGACAATGATCATGGATATGGCCAAAAATCTTGCATAACGTACACCTGGGAGGCCTCCATTCATACTCAACTCGGATAGTATCTTTAGTAAAACCATCCCCTATAAGAGAGGGGACACCAATAGTAACAACCTCTACGGGTTCCGCCTCTGAACTAACCTCAATTAAGCACCGAGCAAAACTACTCCTACCCCAAGAATCCTTACACATAGAGCTCGTATACGAATCAAGCATAATAGGCTTGCCAATAAATGAAGCAATTAAGTTAATACCATCCTCTTCAAACACTTGAATAGGAACATCATGTAATTTAACCCATATCGGAATACAAGTCAGCTCTTCCTTACACAACCTAGTATCAATTGACCATTTCTTAAGAATGATCGGTGATTTACGTATCATCCAAGGGCCATCTTCCAAAACTGCTTCTAAACCAGACTGAGTATCGAATTTAAAAAAGAAATAGCCTTTTTCATTCATCATAATCTTTTTCAAACCATATTTAGCCCAATTATTTTTAACATAGTACTCAACCACTGGAAACGCCATTCTATTACCAATAAAGTAGCCATATAGGGTATGTTCAAGACGTGCACTAACCTTTTCAACCACACTACGTGGAATAGAAACGTTAACTCCTTCACAAACTGAATCAGCAACCATTGTATCTTTGATATTGTCCTCAGAATTATTCATCTCATAAACCTCAAGCAAACCACTCATAGCTTCATGCACCTTTGAACGAGTATCACTATCCAAATTAGATCATATTGGATATTTTCCAGCTTCAACCTCCGTAAGGAATAAATCAATATCCGAGGTTGAATTCAACGAGACATCAAACACCAATTTAATAAAATCATGTTTGCTTTTGATAGAATTAAGCTTAATAGAAGGACCAGTACCCACGTTCAAATGGGATGATTCAGCAGCAATCGGTCCTTTAGAATTCTCAACCTGAACATGAGGAGATGTATCATAAGAATTTTCAGTTATAGGTTGTGTCACCACACCTGTAACATCCTTAGGCTTCTTATGTTTCCTCATAGTCACCTTCGACAAATCAACAGTAGCACTCAATTCTTCAATATTCACATTAACAGGTTGTGTTAATGTATTATTCCCCTCTCCCAAACTCGCCATCAATAAACACAAGAACCTTCCCAACAGATTGTAGAAAACCAGGAACACGCTAAGTCTGATGCAGAACCAATAAAACCCTAGTATAAACTAGGGTTTATAATCGTTGAAGCATAATAATTAACCCATACAATCGTTATGTATTGATGGAGGAATGATTGGCTTTATAATTAATGTAAACCGACTCTAACAGAATCAGTATACCAAATCGTTAAAGAAAGTTCCAATCAGACCCGATAAATAAACCCTTACAACTCGACTTAAAAACCTAACCTTTATGATTCAAGTAACGGATCTGAATGGAGGTTATGATAGAACAGAATGTTAATCACTTCCTAGACACAGATCGCAACAAGAAACAATCAGTTAAGGTAAATAAAATCGAATTTGAGAAAACCCTAAAAGTCGACCAAACCAAAAAAAACCCTAAACACAGTAATTGAGACCACGATCTGATCAAGTGGATGAAAAAATGTTAACCACCCACAATAGCAAATCGTCGCAAAAAAACCAGGAATAGAGGAGATTTTTGGAAAAACCGATTAAGGGTTTGTTAGGGTAAGGATCGCCAAAGGGAGAGTTTTTTCCTCGTCAAACCAAAACAATGTTAGTTTCTCTTCAGGTCGATGTGGTGTGACACTACGTCATTTTATTTTCCTTTAAAATTTTTTGAACTTATTTAATTTTTTTTGCATTAGTGATTTAGTTTGTATGTCAAACAAGTTTAATTCAATTGTACGTGTAACATACAATTTATTACGTAAAAATTCAAATTAACAAAGCAATCAAATACTTATAATATTTACGTACATCTCAAATATGCATCTATAGACCTGAATTCAAGTGAATATCAAATACTCTTATGAGATGAGCTCGAGCCTACATCAAACTATCAAGTCGTAGAGCGTGATGACATCAAACAATCGAGCTGGACTTTGTTTTAGACGGATCTCATACTTGTTTTATACAAATCATATCACGCGTAGTTGGTGAAAAGTGATAGTAACATGTTATTCATGATAAATTTCAAAGTATGTAGTTAACAGTGATAAAGGGAACAATTTTACCCTAACATCCATGTTTTGCCAAGAGTCAAATGTAATTGCCAGAAATGACCAAAACGTCTAGCATACTGTTATTCTTTACTAAAAATCCGTAACTAAGAGTCAAACGGATAAGGAAAAATACACCGAGACGCTCGATGAATTTTCCATCAAAATATGTAGAACTTCCAGTGTCATCAAACAAAAGTCTGGCATTCAATATTATGAGTCCAAATATCCCAAACAAACATGACCAACAATCAGATACATTTAAAGAGGTTCAAATATCTAATGGGATCGATCATCCAGCCAACAAGTTCCTAAAACACACTTTTAATAAAGTTCTAATGATTCTTGCTCTTCCCCGTTCGAAACGAGGCTGCAATTGACCCGCGCAGTTTTGATTGGATCAGGGACTTTGCACCTGGAAACAATTTAAGAAAGATAAGATTATATGTGATGAGTATCATCAGAAATCATTAAAAGTTTAAAGCAACCATGTTATAACAGAGTACATGTTATACCTTACGGGGTGATTCTGACTTTGACTTTGACCTTGATCTTGATCTAGATCCCGCTCTGCACAGATGTTGCGGAAAAGGACCAGATGTTTATAGGGTGGTTGTTAAGAAAAAGTATACGAGTCAAGGAGTGTTTGGATGTGCACTTTGAAGGTGATTATAAGATTAAAAGTCGTAGTGTTCAAGATACTGTTTAGATGTGCAACTGTAGATTTTGGTTGTGATAATCAAATAATCAGATATTTTAAGTATTTGTAAAGTTTTTCGTATCAAAATTAATACAAAAAATGACCAAAAAGGGCATTTTTTGTGAAAAGAAAAAATTATTTGACACTTCCATATTGAGATAATCAAAATATTAATAACTGATTGTATATTTGGTTTGCAGTAATCAAATAATCAGTTCATAAACGCAACACCAAGCACCCAAGATACGCACGCTAAAATTTAATACCTTGCCGGCTTCACAGGAGACGCTGACCTAGATTTTACTGGTGATCTTGATACAGATTTGCTGCAGGAAAAACAAAATGTCGTCAGAAACAACTAGATTACCGAGTAATAATGAAGAATATTTTTCCCATACCTCTTGCTGCGCCGTGGGCTTCTGCTTCTGCTTCTGCTACGCCGTGGGCTTCTGCTGCGCCGTGGGCTTCTGCTTCTGCTGCGACTTCTGCTACGGCTTCGACTTCTGCTTCTGCTGCGGCTACGGCTACGGCTACGGCTACGGCTTCTGCTGCGGCTCCTACTTGGACTCCTGGAAGGGCTTCTTCCATACTTCCTTACCTGCACCCATAAGGTAAAGACACAATAATCGAGCTTATGAGAGAACCCATGCAGCCAATTGGCACAATCACAATAGAATAGCTTAGCAAGGACAAACATGTCACTTTATGTAAAGGTGGAAACAGGTGGGGACAGACTGTTGCCCCGCGAACATTTTTTGTCCAGTTTTAAAATCAAATTATTAATGTGTTGATTAGGGAATCAAATAGAAAATGTAATGACAATAATAGTATTGTCTTTGCTAAAAAAGCGATTTTAAGAGGTTGTGATGCACTAGAAGTAGCCTTTGGATTGTATGCATAATGCAAGTAGACTGACTTCAGATGAATTAAAACCCGTTCAATCGATTCCCTTTTTTACTAAACAAATTTATTTTGCTTAGTTAAATCACAACCCACATAGATGGTAGATGCAATGATCCATTCATAAATAACTCGGTTGTATCGCCAGGTTGATCAAATTGTTTTATTGATGATGTACCAGCCATCAAAACCACACAAAACAGACAAAATGACCCCAGAAAACAAAACATCGTGAAGGGTCTTCCACTATTACAGTGAAAAAAGGAAGGAAAAGTACAACTTGCAATCAACAAGTCTCGATAAAAACATATATTCATGACCTACATATATTAGCGAAAAACAAATTACCTCAATGTAGGTCTTTGTCCATGGATTCCTGAACTCAGTGTCATCAAGCTTCCTTATCTAAGTAACAAAGGAGACATCAGTATGGACCAAGTAAAGACATCAGATGTGTATGGACCAAGCTATTCTAAAACAAGTATTTCACCAACTTACAGCATATTCCATGTCGTCAGAGTTGGTATAGTCAACAAGCCCAAATGTTCCTGTATATGAAGTTTTGGTTAAATATAAATATTATATAACAGCGGTAGAAGTAGAACAATATGCAGATTGGTAACACAGTCAAAACAAGTAAATCTGTTGGTACATACTGGGTCACACTGGATTAACCCGAAATAATTTATCTATTACTTTTAATTTTTTTTCTTCAATTAGATTAGTGTGTCAAATACATTTACAAAGTTTATTATTATATTTTAATATTGACCAAGCTTCTTTATATAAACTGAATTAAAAGGTTTTGTGCATTAATATTACACGTTGGAAAACTTTCATCCCATTCTCCAATTTACCCATTTACTTTAGACTAAGAACATATGCCGTCTAACGGTACAGATAATACATAACCTGAATCTACCAGTTTAGAAAAAAAAATGGTCAGCAATCCCAGTGTTACATGATAGCTATAACAACAAATTCCTAACAATATGATACATACCTTTGCTATCACGAGAAATTTCAGCAAAACATACGTCACCAGCCTTACGCATGTGATCCTGAGAGAAAATTTTATTCAGATTACCAGGCTAAGCAAGCCAAGGACAGATATGGGACAAGCTAAAAAGCATTAGATATAACTGTTACCTTAAGATCCTGCCAAGAAGCAGATGATGGTAGCCCTCGAACAATAACTGCACACAGAAAACGTAAGGTTGCAAATAAATTTTTATATGGCCAAATATGGAACTTGTATAAATAAGCAAATGACAATTGAGAAATTGCATGGCTTAGATATTAGTTTAAAAGTTTAAATTTAATTTATCTCTCAAGTGGCACCTCGATAATCAGAATGTTTTGAAATGCCATAACGCCCGCTACCACCACCACCACGTCCACGACCACCCCCATAGTCACTGCGGCGATCGCCTGATGATGATTGTCCACGACCACCATGAGCAAGCTCAACCTGCAAAAAGAGTGTATTTGAGGTTTTTTAATAATACAAACATGACATGACCCAAAAAAGATGATCAAAGTTTTGTGTTACCCTCAGGCGGCAACCATCAAAGTTATAGCCATCCCTGCCCCTAATAGCATCTTCAGCATCCCGAGCATTGGCAAACTACAATATAAACGATATAGAGCAGTCAAAACTATTGTAGAAGTTCATTCTACCAAACAAAAAAACAAAAAAAATAGTTAACGAAATCCAATTCAGATATATTACCTCCACAAAACAGAAGCAAGGGGGACGAGGTGGAACCTTCAATTCTATGTCCAATATGCGCCCATACTGCGTGAAGCAAAAAAGCAGCTTAATAATATGAACATTATCATCATTCAGTTTAAACCATGATTGTTTCAAGTTTTAACCATTCCTAACAGGCCTTTGTAAGCATCACACAGATCTGTTCCATGAACTAGTACAAAAAAGGCCCTTAAAAGATATACATCCAGAAAGAGCTCATATATAAGTCTTTATGGTTCATATATATAAGTCTTTATAGGTACAGCAAGCTCATATAGGACCCATTCTAGCCTATTTGCAAATTGGATCTTTAAGTCATCATGGTTCATAGCCATGACAGTCATAAAGCTCGTATACTAGTCACCATTTCATGCATTGAATACACGATATGATATGATCCTCACGATCAGCTACAGGAACTTATCAAATATTATGCAAGGGACCAGTACTATAACAAGTTTGGAAAAGATTAAATGTTTTAGTTCACTTAGTACCAATAACAAGGTTATATATGTGATTGGCAACTTGGAAAAGATTGAGAAAAAAGGCGAACAACACAAACCTTATAAAAAAGATCTTCCACTTCCGATTCTCTGATATCTATAGGCAGGTTCCCAACATAAATCATGCGTGAGAAGCGGCTACTCATTTTCACTTCCAAATAGACAGCTCAGTAAATCAGCCCAAACCTGCAAAGAAAAAAAATCAGAACTGACAAAGATATCATAATGGGATGCCATCTTGTTTAACACTACTAGTAATGTGTCTTCATCGCCTTGAGGTATCCAACGGTTAACAAAAATGAAATAAAACAAAACTATGAAGCAAACCAAAAGAGCACTCCTCATGATGAGCGGTGCTCCAAAAGCTCCAATGCTCATGCAATCCAAGAAGCTCCACAGCTATAAATTTTGAAAATAAATTCCCCTCATCCTCTACATGCTCAAAAGCGTCAATGTGCTCCACAGCTATAAATTTTGTAAATAAAGTTTGGGACCTCATCTTTATTTTTGTGCAGAGTGAACTCTTGAGAGTTAGCAAAACCTCCAACTATAATTAATATGTTACCCAACTCCAAACCGATTACTCCTAATTCCCATTTACATCCCTATGTATGATTCCATAGCTCATATTTGTCCAAGCGGTTGACATCTATCATAAACAAAGCATCTGAGTCATAAGATGATGTATAAGTGCTATACAATAAGGGGAGTGTTCACGATTGCATATTTTATTGACTTTATTGCGTTTTTTGACAGAAAAAAAGCACATTTTTGAAGTAATTGGCTTGTTAATGCTAATTTGCTTATAATTTGATGACATAAGCACACGAGAAGGTGCTCATACGCTAATCATGAGCTTAAAATATGCAATCTTAAACACTCCCTTGATACATTTCTCACACTCGTCTACTTTAACAGTACTGAGGGCAATTCACCCTATCATCACTTTAATGATCCCTGGGTGATGTTTTTTTAAAAAAACCAAAACTCATGTTTCCTATAATTACTTTTTTCAGAAAAACATAATTACTTTCAGCACTTAACATGCAGCAAGGTGCAAATAACTTAGTTTTCGGTTTTTCCCTCTCCCCTTTGTTTCCAAATTCTGAACGCTGCAAGAAGAAACAAGTTAAAAACACACGTTTACAAATTAAACTTAATTTATGAATCTCCAACGCTCCTAAAATTACAAGGGTGTGATTGTGTGAATTAGCAGGTAGAATTATACGCTCAGAAGCACCTTCCACTCGTGTAATCTAACAAAATCATAATGCATCACTTCTATGTCATGTACAAGGTTGTTAAAAGCGTAAGATCCGATGAGGTTAATAGCCCAAGCGAGAGGCGCAAAAAGGCTGTTACCCAAAAAACGCACATTTGAAGCTAGTTCGTTGACTAATAGCCTTTTTTTGTCATAAAAAAGCACATTTGAAGTATTAAATTTGGTAATGCTAATTTGCTTATATTTTGATGACATAAGCACAGGAGAAGGTGCAAAGAGGCTATGACCCGAGTGAAGCATGGTTGTAAAAATAACTAGGTGGTACTCAAATTGTCGGCTACCTTGTAGCGAGTGACCGGCCTAGGCAGGGAGTACTGAGATTGAAATTTTTAATGTAAAATTCAATATTATAAATATGAATTGATCAAAGCCCAGACCAATTCTTGACCAAGTTAACACCAAGTTTAGACCGAATTTTGACCAAAAAAATTGTTTTAGACTCAGCTCCCCCTGGTCACTGACGTTGTAGCGCCAATTACTGGATTTGCAATCCCAGTTCTATACAGCACAAGAGTAAAGCAAGCAATAACAAAACAATCATCCTCTCCACTTGTGGCAACAAAACTTTTTTGCACAAGAATTTGAAACGTAAGGAAAACCTTAGGGTGCGTTTAGTGGCAGGAAAGTTTTCTTAATTTTCTTTCTCTAGTTTTCTTGAGAACGGAGTAATTCTTCTTTCTTGAGAATGGAGAACTCTAACTTCAAGTTCTCTAAATCATAATTATAATAGCAACAAAAAACAGGTTTTCTATTTTCAGTAGAGAAATTACAAAAAATACTCATTTTGAACACGTTTTCTGTTTTTGTTAGAAACTTCTCATTTTCCAACAACTAAACACACCCTTTCATATTTTAGATTCATCGTGGACTCCTACACTAATCTTTACATCAGCCAGTGTTCAACCGAGGCGCTAACCTTCAACTAAGTATATCTTTTTTTTTTTTTGGGTAAAGGGCATTCCGCCCGGTAAAATAATTCAACTAAGTATATCCATATACTAGTAGGGGTGATCACGTCCGAAAACCGGACTGAACCAAAAACCAAATTGCCCAAAATACTGGACCGATGACCAGACAATAATATGTTCAGTTCGGTTGGCGGTCTCTTATGTTAAGTACTACAGTAAAACACTAAATCAATTCATAAGCTAAGAAACGCTATTCGCGTCTCGTAACTCAATCAGAATCCGCCAAAACACATCCTAAACCTAACCGAACCATAACCCCCAAAATTTATAGCATCCAAATCCCCATAAATCATTAAATAAACAACCGATACATACGAACGAGCCAGTAACCACACAATTACAATCAAAATCAATATTCAACAACATGAAATCACAGAATATATCTTAATTCGAAAGATATGGGTAAATGAGTGAATCTAGGGTTTCTAATTGTGCTAATGATACAAATCGAATCAATTGAACAAAAAATTAACGATTAATTGAATATTGATTAAGATAATGATAAATTATTGATGAATTTGAAGTGTGAATTGATTACCTGAACGATCGAATTGAGTGGCAATAGGTTTTTTCTTTCGGAGCTTGTTTGTTTGTTGTTGGTGGTTGTGAATGATATCGTGATTGTCAAAATATAAAGATATATGAAGAGGTTATGTGACTAGTTTATTGGGCTTTATTAATTGGGCTTCTTTTTAAGCCCAGCTCAAAAATTGTGTTATTATTCATAAGTCATAACCCAAACTTGATAAGAGTTAATGTTTGAATTTTTTTTTTTTTTTTTAAACGGCCAAGGGCGGAGCTTAGTGAGGACCGGGAAGGGTCCCGGCCCCCGAGGCCTAATCCCGTTAGTGTTTTTTTTTTTTTGCGATTTTATGTGTTAAATTTTTTTATTTTCCATCTAGGCCCTCCCATTTAATGTTGTTTCGGAAAAAATTGTGTTTCGGCCCTCCCACAAAATTTTTTCTAGCTCCGCCACTAAAAACGGCGATCTATAAAAGAAAACAAAAACTAGCAAGACGCTAGAAATTACAAGGAAATAAGATTAGGGTTCCTGATTCAAGAGATCCAATCGATCTTGGATTTACAACGATTCGAAATCCAAAGAAAAGACATGAACGATGTCATCAAAAATAAAATCTCTTCTCGGTCGACTTGAACCGAATAAAAACTAATTTCTCAACTTTCAAATGAACCATCAAAAATAAGTTGATGTTGAATGTTGATGATATCTAGATACCATTATGGTGTCATGGACTTGTTTGAACAAGAACTACATACCGTCCTTATTGCACTTAATGCAAAAAAGCCGAAGGTCTTCTGTAAGCAGCCTCTCTACTATCGGGTTGGGGTAAGGCTGTCTACATCTCATCTTATCTGTACCTCGTGGAAGACGGAATTGGGTTAATGATGTCATATTTTAGGCTCGTTTGTAAAATGGTTCAACTGCCGACCAGTGTGATCATGTACGACGTATGCAAGGACGGAACCAGAGTGGGTCCCGGGACACTCATGGATTTTCCCGATATAGTGTTAATATGTTAAAAATACTCGATTTTTCCTAAATACATTTGGTTAAATAAAATTGGGTAAATAGTCTTTTTTTTTTTTTTTTTCTTAAATGCACTTGGCGAATTAGTGTTCTGATTCTATTCCTATACGTATGAGTATAAATTTGCAACATGTACTACGCCGTAATTGGGATATGCAAATCACCTCCCTTACAATAATAAGCTAGGAGTATCAAGAAACCAATGAATTAAGCACGTTTAACTAATACGTAGATTTGATCTTTTAATAAGTTGGTCGTGACATGGTGTTTTTCACTTCACCCTTTATGTCTTTCTCAAATTATGCATATCGTTTTATTAAGCTATTTTCCCTGTTCTCTTTTAGCAATCAACGACTCGTCAAATCAATATCATATACTTATGTTTTCTACAATTACGCTTAGGATGATCATATGAGCGATTTCGTCATTCATCGCTTCTTTACACACTTTCTAACCTATCTAGAAGATGATTTAGAGATATTATGTTGAAATTGTTATTTAGAGTTAGATGTGAAGCAAGACTCGCGATATTAAACAAAGACCGTTATTATTTATGTTGTCCTATAGCGTGGTCCACTAGTCTATGATTGCAAACTCACGGTATTCTGCATAGCAAGCTCTGGTGGTCACGACGTACGGTGATATTGGTCGTGAGTTCAGAGTCGACTTGAATGCATGAGCCACAAGCTCTTACATTGTAAATTTCTTCATATGAACTATCGTTTTTAAGCTCGAATGGGACCTATTGATGCAAAAAGTTGACAATGACTCTAGATCATGTTACACATTTTTGTTGTGTTGTTTTGTAACACACTTCATACATTCTCCTTTGTCAAAATAAAACCACATTGATGAATAGGAACTTAAGGTCGAATTCTTTGTTTACTATGTCCTACACCTGCACTCGTAATATATGTACACTTGAAACATTCATACAGAAAAAGACAAACAAAAGCCAATGGACAATTAACAATTACAATATACCATTTTAGACCATAGGAACCTTTCATAATTGAGCCACATATATTCAATTCGCATCACTACTTTGACCAAATTATGCCATAATACCAAATACAAGAGCCACAACAAAAAGGGGTTACTAATAATGTAGTTATCTAGAGAAAATCGGAATATAAGTTAGGTTAGTGTTTGTGGTGTACCAAACAAACGTATCAAGATCTCATTGCCTTGATTTACAAACTCGATCTTCACAAATCGCAAAGTAATATTGCTAATAGTGGTTAGGTTAATGAGTTTGCATGCATAAATTACAAGTTGTTTGTGAAAAAAATAAATAAATATTGAATATATTTATGCACTATGCATGAATGTATGTGATGTTTTCTAACTATCACATTAGATCTATAACTACATCACTTGTTTTATTCACATTAAATGTTACGGTTAAGTAGGACATGAAAATAATAATAATAATAATAAATATATGTACACATGATGTGTGTGACAAATGTTTTCTAACTATTACATTAGATCACTAACAACATAACTTGTCTTGGTCATATTAAATGTTGAGGTTAATGTAGTTATACTTCTAGAAGTGATGAGATGGATGACTTAACAAGCTACGTGAGATTAGTCAATTAGCGGACCAAATATTCAAGTTTAATCAAGTACCTNACTCATGGATTTTCCCGATATAGTGTTAATATGTTAAAAATACTTGATTTTTCCTAAATACATTTGGTTAAATAAAATTGGGTAAATAGTCTTGTTTATTTTTTTTTTCTTAAATGCACTTGGCGAATTAGTGTTCTAATTCTGTTCCTGTACGTGTGAGTATAAATTTGCAACATGTATTACGCCGTAATTGTTGGGATATGCAAATCACCTCCCTTACAATAATAAGCTAGGGAGGTGAGATCTATGCAAAACAAGTATTATATAAAAAACAAATAAGCCAATCTCAACCATCCATCCACCTTTCATCTAATGGCTAAGATCAAATCAAAAAATAACAAAGGGAGGGCAAAATTGGCATTTTAGCTCATTTAATATAAAAACCCACTTTCCACCTTTTTTAAAAAAACAACATATCTTGCAAACGGTAAATCTCCAAGCTACAAAAAATACACCATCGCGACGAGAAAAAAAATTATCTTTCTATAGATATGCATTGTTATATACTTTCGACGAACTTTTTTTTTTCAAAATTCCGTCAAGAAAAATCCCACGGGATTCGTAAAAAATCCCATGGGATTCGTAAAAAGACGATTTTTTTTTTAAAAATTTCCTCCAGAAAAATCCCACGGGATTCGTAAAAAATCCCATGGGATTCGTAAAAAGACGATTTTTTTTTTCAAAATTTCCGTCCAGAAAAATCCCACGGGATTCGTAAAAAAACCCATGGGATTCGTAAAAAGACGATTTTTTTTTTCAAAATTTCCGTCCAGAAAAATCCCATGGGATTCGTAAAAAGACGAATTTTCTTTTTCAAAATTTTCGTCCAGAAAATCCTATGGGATTCGTAAAGAAATCCCAAAGGATTCTTAAAAAGACGCTAAATCACAAATGATTCAGTATGAATCCCATGGGATTCTTTGGTGCATCCCATGGGTTTCATTGTAAATCCCATGGGATTCTGTATGAATCCCATGAGATTCTTTGGTGCATCCCATGGGATTCACAATAAATCCCTTGTGATTTCATACAGTTTACCCTATTTTGTGTATTGTAGATACTAGAAGATATCTTTTATAGCAAGTTTACCCTATTTTGTGTATTGTAGATACGAATAATAAAGAACCATGTTGACATCTAAATTATCATGACATATAATAAAAGATCATAGCAAAAAAACTCTTGGTAAAAGACCAAAGTTACAAAGTAGCAACTAGAGGTGGAAACGAGTCGAGCCGCTCGTAAAAAGCTCGGGATCGGATCGGTAAAAAGCTCGAACGAGCCGAGCCTAAACGAGCTCGAGCCTAATTAAAGCTCATTTAGTAAACAAGCCCGAGCCTGAGCTTTATATACCAAGCTCGAGTAGGCTCGCGAGCCTAAACGAGCTCTAGTATATTTTATGTATATATAAATATATGATAGATATAGACATATATGTATGTATTTATAATGAGAATTCCAAAAAAAAAAATTATTAAATGCACTTTTTCTTTAAAAATGTTCAAATTTAAGTTTGACTCTACCTATTTCCTCCACAGATGTACGCCACATCTTTTCTTTAAAAAAAAAAAAAAAGTAAAAACCCTACATTATTACTACACATCAAAACGCATCTCCACTTCAACCCATCTCCTCTTTACTAATCAAAACAACAACCATCTTGACTTTCTAATTATAAGAACCACAAATCGAACGCAAACCCACACAAACTATCAGAATATTCATTTCGACTTCAAGGTAAGATGTATGTGTTTATTTTTGTGATTATTTGATCAAAAGAAAGAAAGGTTACTAACAGTATTCTTCTTGTTCTTTCTTTATCACTTTTGAGTATATGAAAGAAGTTATGATTAGATCGTTTGATGAAGAAATAACAACTGATGACGAAGATCGATGATCCGGTGACGGCGAATGACGGGTTCCGGTGAAAACGTCAGGCGAAGAGGCTCAGGTGACAATGATCTAATTGAGAGGATATTTGTTTAGGGGGTTAGGTAGAAACTAGAAAGTATGTGAGAGTGTGTGTGTTTAGGGGGTTAGGTAGATAGTATGAATGACTAAAATATCCTTCTGTATATTTGTTCATTTTAATCTAAACCATTGGATTGAAAAAGAATGGATGGTTGAGATCTTGTTATTTGTTTTTTAGATAAATATTGTTTCGTATTGAACTTTTCTCATAAGCTAGGAGTATCAAGAAACCAATGAATTAAGCACGTTTAACTAATACGTAGATTTGATCTTTTGATAAGTTGGTCGTGACATGGTGTTTTTCACCTCACCCTTTATGTCTTTCTCAAATTATGCAAATCGTTTTATTTAGCTAGTTTCCCTATTCTCTTTTAGCAATCAACGACTCGTCAAATCAATATCATATACCTATGTTTTCTACAATTATACGCTTAGGATGATGATATGAGCGATTTCGTCATTCATCGCTTCTTTACACACTTTCTAACCTATCTAGAAGATGATTTAGAGACAAATTATGTTGAAATTGTTATTTAGAGTTAGATGTGAAGCAAGACTCGCGATATTAAACAAAGACCGTTATTATTTATGTTGTCCTATACTCCTATAGTGGTCCACTAGTCTAATGATTGCAAACTCACGGTATTCTGCATAGCAAGCTCTGGTGGTCACGACGTACGGTGATGTTGGTCGTGAGTTCAGAGTCGACTTGAATGCATGAGCCACAAGCTCTTACATTGTAAATTTCTTCATATGAACTATCGTTTTTAAGCTCGAATGGGACCTATTGATGCAAAAAGTTGACAATGACTCTAGATCATGTTACACATTTTTGTTGTGCTGTTTTGTAACACACTCATACATTCTCCTTTGTCAAAATAAAACCACATTGATGAATAGGAACTTAAGGTCGAATTCTTTGTTTACTATGTCCTACACCTGCACTCGTAAACACTTGAAACATTCATACAGAAAAAGACAAACAAAAGCCAATGGACAATTAACAATTACAATATACCATTTTAGACCATAGGAACCTTTCATAATTGAGCCACATATATTCAATTCGCATCACTACTTTGACCAAATTATGCCATAATACCAAATACAAGAGCCACAACAAAAAGGGGTTACTAATAATGTAGTTATCTAGAGAAAATCGGAATATAAGTTAGGTTAGTGTTTGTGGCGTACCAAACAAACGTATCAATATCTCATTGCCTTGATTTACAAACTCGATCTTCACAAATCGCAAAGTAATAATGCTAATAGTGGTTAGGTTAATGAGTTTGCATGTATAAATTACAAGTTGTTTGTGAAAAAAATTAGGCAAATTATTAAAAAAAAAAAGTATTATACTTGCCACTGTTTCATCTGGGTAGCGAACAATTTTTTCTTTTTTTCTTCATTTTGAGGGTATTTTTCTTTCAAATTCATCCTCTTTAGGGTAATATGTGACATTTTTGCCCTTTGGGAAAAAAAATTGTATCAGTTAAGAGGGGCAAAAATGTCCAAAATTTTCGCAAAATACCCTAAAGATGATGAATTTGAAAGAAAATTACCCTTAAAATGAAAATAATTTGTTCGCTACCCAGAAGATGAAACAGTGGCAAGTATAATATTTTTTTAATAATTTGCCCAAAAAATTAAATATTGAATATATTTATGCACTATCCTATGCATGAATGTACGTGACATGTTTTCTATCACATTAGATCTATAACTACATCACTTGTTTTATTCACATTAAAATGTTACGGTTAAGTAGGACATGAAAATAATAATATTAATAATAATAATAATAAATATATGTACACATGATGTGTGTGGTGTGTGACAAATGTTTTCGAACTATTACATTAGATCACTAACAACTTAACATAACTTGTCTTGGTCATATTAAATGTTGAGGTTAATGTAGTTATACTTCTAGAAGTGATGAGATGGATGACTTAACAAGCTACGTAAGATTAGTCAATTAGCGGACCAAATATTCAAGTTTAATCAAGTAACTTGCCTTAGAAATTATGCCAAAGAAAGTATGAATCAAATGAGTTGCATCAAATATTAGAGACACCAATTCTTCATTCATGGTATCATAAAATTGATAGCTTTTGCTAAACACTAGATGTTTGTATGTTGTATTTTTAGTTAATCATGATTTCTTTTTCTTTTCTTTTTTTTAAACCAATTAATCTACGAGGCATATACTATAAGTAGAAAAAGTCCTCATTTTTCAGGTAAATCACAGTATATATTTTTTGTCTTATAATCATACTTTTTTTTTTTTTTTTTTTAGTCTTATAATCATACTGATTTTATTTTTCGACACGTGCAGTAATTGAGATATTCTCCAGAATATTATACTATAAAAAATTCAAGTATCAAGCAGACAAATGGAATATGGGTTTCACCTGTCAAAGCTTTATATTTATGTGAAACGCGTTATTTTGTTAATTAGAATAAAACTAAGTGTGCGTTTGGTTNAAATATTACGATATTTAATCTAAACATCCTCTTCATGTTTTGATGATGACAAAGATGTAAGTTACAACACATAACGTAAAGTGTTTAAGTTACTTGTGATCACAAATCATCTATGCATTCATACGTCAACGTCTCTCGACATCTCAACGTCTTGAGTATGCTTCAACAATCACTTAAGGTATGTATAAACAAATGTCTAATACATTTTATGATCAAAGCGATTTTTATTTAGACATTACAAATTTTATAAAATGTTATAAACATTTTATATATTTTAGAAAAACACTTTTGGTAATTAAAGGGAAATGTTTTAATTAAAAGAAAATGTTATAAAATGTTATAAACATTTTATATATTTTTGAAAAATATTTTTGGTAATAAAGGAAAATGTTTTATTCATAATAAATATATGAATTCAAATTTTTAACCAAAATCAGTTAATTTTTCACCAAATAAACTTTCCCCAGAAAAAGACAAGATTCCAGACCGTTACATGAGGGCGGCCCCCTTAATTTTAAGGGGGCCGGCCACCAATTAAGGGGGCCGGCACGCTCCTGTTGTCAGAAATCTTTGCCTATAAATACTGGTTCATTCCTGGTATTTTTACACACCTTTTACACGAAAATTTTCAGTCCCAATCCTTTCCAAACACACTTCTAAATCCTTTTATCATAAGTTTATTAGTCTTTGTTTCAAGTGATTCAATCTCTCATCACTCAAAGTGCAAGAGAAGAATCCTCCCTATCATAAAGCCAAAGATGTATTAGAGTCTAGTTAATGTTTATGTGAAGTTGTGAGTTATGTATATGTAATAAGTAGATCAAGATGATCTTACTTAGTAGTGAGTCAATGAGTGAGTAAGAAGTAGTGGGAAGAAGTAGTAGTGTGGAGAACTCATTTAGTTGTGAAGATGTAGGTGTGTGAATAAGTAGTGGAGTATAGAAGAAGTTGTGAAGTAGTGAAGAAGTCGTGAAGTCGTGAAGAAGTCGTGAAGTCATGTAGAAGTTGTGTAGTGATCGAAGTCGTGTCGTAAGATTGGTTCTAGCTACGATTAGAACCCGACACTTAGCTTAATGTCGTTAATTGGTGTAAGCAAAAGTTGTGTACGGTTTTCTCCGCCAAAGGGAGCTTGTTGAGTAGTGAAGAAAACTCTCGATTAGGTGACTCGGGGAGTGGAGTAGGGAAAGGAAGGTGTCCTTGTAGCCGAACCACTATAAATCATTGTGTCCGGTTTGCATCTTCTTTCTCTTATCTCTTTACTTTTATTCTTGCATTTATCACTTTATATCTATGCTTGCATAAATGTGTTGGTTGTTGCTTATATTGTTTTGATGTTGAATGTGTGATAAATAAAAGTTAATATTGTTATAGGATGAATAATTATATGATATGGTCTAATGGACTTAGATGCATTATTCACACTTCTCATGTTGAGTTTAACTTAATCGATAATTTGATACAAAACATTTTAAGATTTTAATAAGGAAAACTCTAATTGAAGATTTTGAAACAAACATTTTATAAAACGAAAAAGAGGTAAAATTATTCATCCCCCCTTCTAGTTTTCCACAATTGGTATCAAGAGTCACGTCGCTCTAATTTTCAAAACAAATGGTTTTAAAAATTGAGTACGATCCACGTATCAAATTATCTATTAAGGAGGATTAAATATGAAAAGTGTTTTGTTGATTAACTTGTATTAGTTTTGATGTTATATACACCAATTATACTAGCTCGAAATAATATTATGCTTAAAATAAGTGTTATATGTTCGGTATCAAAAATCAGGAAGTTACACATATTTCCGCAAAGTCAGAAAACAATTTAAAAAAAAATAATAAAAATAAATAAATAAAATTTTGAGTACCAGATGGGCGGCCCCCTTAATTCTTTGGGCGGCCCCCTTAAAATTAAGGGGTCCGCCTGTCTGTTCGACAGATTTTCAGAAACTTTGAAAAATCATATAAAATTAACCGTAACTCTGTAGAAGTCGTGCCACCCGGCGTTTTAAAGGTAATTGAGTCTACTTTCATTTAAAAATACTTACAAGTAACCATTACAAACTTAAATAAGTAAGAAAGTCAAAATACTATACGGTGGTCAAAATTTTGTGTTTCATTTTAACGTAAAACTTTTGTTTTACCTTTTCCTTTAAGTTGGGCATTCCTAGTTGATATACTTTTGAAAAATTAAGTATTTATGTTTTCAAAATATTGATCTTAATTAAATTATAGAATGGGGAGGAAACTATTTTATTTTCAAATAAAATCGAGCTAAGTAAACATTGCTGTATATAATACACAAAACGACGACAAGTGTTTTATGTGTTATGTGAACTTCTTTGTGATTTTATTTTCTTAATTGAATATATTAGATGATTGTTGCTATTTGAAGTTTAGCTAATTGTATATCTAAGCATATGTGCCCTGTTAGTTTATAGCTAGCTTTCCGGTTTATACTTAACTAGATCTTATGCTAGATTTCTTGCGTTAGGATTGCTATATTATGCTTGCATTGCATATAGGTATAGATGNATCAGAAATTTTGTGAAGGACAGTAGCAATATCATCATCTGAAGCAGTCATAACAGGAAATGACATACAAATACGTTCATCATGGCACGATCTACGTGATATTCTAGATAAGCATACATGTGTAAACTGTGTGTAATCTCATATTATAATGAAAAGGTACAATAAGTATAGCATGGTCATAGCAGAATGTAACAACCTGTAACAAAACTAACAAACTACATCACTAGTCACTACACGCAAAATGGCACTACAGATAACATGGTATACTATAACACGATGCAGAGGACAAAGGCAAATGAGAAGCTTAGGGATGTTTGTTTAAGCTTATGAGCTTATTTGACTCAGCTTATTTTTCATATTTTCTGGCTTAGTTTATGACTAATGAGCTCATTATGACTTAAATATGAAAATAAGCCCGACAGGATGGGCTTATGAAATACAATCATAAGCCCCATAATAAGCATAATGAACACTACAATAGTATCTTCCTACAATCTCATATAATTCTCAATCATTCACCTCCCCAAACGCTACTGTCGAAAACCTAACAATCTCCGAACAGTCGAACACTAACAATCTGTTACAGCACTAACAAACTACCTAACTGGCTACAGGCTAAATGACACTAGAATTAACGCACAAAGGCAAATGAGGAGCTTAGTCACTATGCATACTAGTACATATATACTCTTTGACACATAAAAAATTCACATCAAGTAGTGTTCGGCAAGCATATACCTACAATCTGATAAAGTTATTCTAATGTTTTCCAATTCACTTTCTATCTATCTGGCTATACATAAAACGACACTACAGATATTTTTAACTTATGGCTTAATCTTACTCAAACATCTTGTAAATGAGTTAAATCTAGTCACCTAAATTTTCAACAAATTACCATGTTTTACCTTAGGTTCTTTAAATAAGAGAAATTGAATCTTTTTAAAAACATTATTAGTTATATAAAAAGAAAAAGTATTTTCAAAATCTAAGTGTGTTCATTGTACGCAACAATGAATAGTTTTTCAAATAAACAAAACATATAACAATCATGTACTAATAAGTCAACTTTCAATCATTCACTAACCTCACTTATAAATAATCTTAGGATTAATGGAACACACTACCAAAATATCAATTTTTTTAAAATGAGTGTTCGTGAGGGTCAAGAAAGATCTTGATATTATATCATTATTCAAATTATGGTTGATATATTTATCAAATCTAGTTGATATGTTTTTGAGTGTGGACAAGAAATTGGATTGTTATTTGCTTAGTTTCAAGATTATATCAAATTACAACAAAGGATATAGTCTTGAATCTACATACTCAATCACACTCGATTGATATGAAAATAACAAAATACTTTTCCAAGACGATAAGAATATGCATCGGATCATAACTCTCACTTGTGAATATGATGTCATATTGAGTCTACTTGTTCAATAGTTGTGTTCCAAATATTTAGCAAACACATTCATAAAATATACATTGAAGTAGGATTGACAACTTGGATGTTTCATCCGAAATATTCAAGAAATTTACATTGTAGTACAATTGATAAATGTGTCATCTCCGAAAAACCAAACATGAGCAAACTAACAACATATGTAAACTTTTCTCACACTACTTAAAATCATCACTCCAAGCTAAAATACACATTTAAGAATAATACACACTATATATTTTATGTATTTCATTTTCTTTGTAGCATGAATAGTTGTGTTACAAGGCAATGCACTACATATTCCTTTTAAAATAATATAAGTTATTAGAATTGAAAAATAACTTGTCACAATGCATAAACAAGTAAAATTCATCTTTTCAAATACTAGTTAAATTATGTTATACAACATTGGCAAAAATCATTGAAAATAATATTTTTAAGAATATAAAAATGTCTAGTTTTAATATCATTTGAGAATCACAAACTCATTTAAGATAAATAATCTTAATGAGATTCATTTCACAAGATATGCTAAGGAGCATTCTTAAATCAAGCACATTTATTAAATCAAGTAATATGCAATTAAAACCAAACAACCGGTAAATCATAAACAAAAGATTAAAACATTTTGTTTACTTTTGTCTAAACATTCAACACGTCTCTATTAGGATCATGAGTAAAATATATCATCTAGATTTACCTTCATAAAAACATGATGTTTGAGTCACATTAAGCCAAGTATTAGTGAATCAAGCAAACTTCATATTTGGTACTCTTCGATAGGTAAATTTAGGAACTCAATTTCTTCTAAAAGGAGAATGACTACTGGAGAATCTATTGACTAGAAAATCAATTTAACCTAACGGTTGAATTGCTTCTATGTGAGAAGTTGGGTGTGTGTAACCCGTAAAAATGGTCGTGTTTAGCCTGAATTGAGCACCACTAGTAATAGTCTCATACTCATTCTCCAACTTGATTAAATGGTTCTTCCTAAATATACCTAACGCTAGTTTACTTTTATGAACTTTGCCTCACATTAGAATTTTTCACTCCTAGATTTATGGCATCTCGCATATATGATATTTCTAGATGTTTATTTGCTCCTACGTGATTTGATTATATGCCTTCATAATTATTTGCTTAGTTATTGAATGCATGTTTATTATAATAGTTATTGTCTTTCTATAACTATTTTGACATGATATAGTTTTGTACTTATGATACATGCCTAAATGCCTTTACATGCTTGACTCTATATGTCTCATCCATCTAGGTATATATTTCTTGCCTTTAGATCTTACACCCTTATTTCATGAGAACCTTAGTGTCACAATCCGATAGGCCATTATAGTCTCAAAAATGTCTTAAGTGTCCTAGAGTCTTCATGCATACTCACTTCCTTATTCATCATCTTGTTCCCTTCCAAACAATCCACTCCTTTGTCAAGAGATAGTTAGATAGTAATCTAATACCTCTAATGTGACAACTTAAATATTTCATCCGAAATGTTTAAGTATTTTTAATTAGCGAAATGCAAATTAAAATGTCACTCATCGTCCATGTATATTTCTTGAGTCATGACTCTATTATAATATAGATGTCAAACATCTTCCATCCACCTCTTCCGCTATCATCTTTAGGAAAACCTCATAACTCATTTTATGATTGTTCTTTAAACATTCATAATACTCGAGAAAAGCTACATAACTTCATGGATGAAGTTCATTGTATGCTATCCTTCATCCTTCGTGTCATTGTCAAGCTTATCACTTTCGTATTGATTCGTCTTTATTTTTTTTTTCACTTTACATCCGGATGAGCATGAACCTTAACCCACATCACACCACTTACATATATCCTTCTACCTTAAACCTAAACCCACATCACACCACTTACATATATCCTTCTACCTTGAACCTAAACCCACATCACACCACTTACATATATCCTTCTACCTTAAACCTAAACCCACATCACACCACTTACATATATCCTTCTACCTTGAACCTAAACCCACATCACACCACTTACATATATCCTTCTACCTTAAACCTAAACCCACATCACACCACTTACATATATCCTTCTACCTTGAACCTAAACCCACATCACACCACTTACATATATCCTTCTACCTTAAACCTAAACCCACATCACACCACTTACATATATCCTTCTACCTTGAACCTAAACCCACATCACACCACTTACATATATCCTTCTACCTTAAACCTAAACCCACATCACACCACTTACATATATCCTTCTACCTTGAACCTAAACCCACATCACACCACTTACATATATCCTTCTACCTTAAACCTAAACCCACATCACACCACCAACATATATCCTTCTACCTTGAACCTAAACCCACATCACACCACTTACATATATCCTTCTACCTTAAACCTAAACCCACATCACACCACTTACATATATCCTTCTACCTTGAACCTAAACCCACATCACACCACTTACATATATCCTTCTACCTTAAACCTAAACCCACATCACACCACTTACATATATCCTTCTACCTTAAACCTAAACCCACATCACACCACTTACATATATCCTTCTACCTTAAACCTAAACCCACATCACACCACTTACATATATCCTTCTACCTTAAACCTAAACCCACATCACACCACTTACATATATCCTTCTACCTTAAACCTAAACCCACATCACACCACTTACATATATCCTTCTACCTTAAACCTAAACCCACATCACACCACTTACATATATCCTTCTACCTTAAACCTAAACCCACATCACACCACTTACATATATCCTTCTACCTTAAACCTAAACCCACATCACACCACCAAACTCTCCAACATTCTTACTTCCAAGAATATACCTCCATTTACCCGCAATCAACCTCTTCCTTGTCAAAATTTCCACCACCAATGTGAAATGAAAAACCGAGTCATCCTTTACACTACCAATCTCGAGTCATCCACCATTTCCATGCCCTCAAAGAAACCAAAAGTGTCACCACCACCTCCAACCCAAGAAATTCATTCCATGAATATCGCTATTTCACTCTCACCCATTTTCACCAATAACTCCACCTAGTCATCTTCACAAGAAGATTCAACCATGTAACCATCTCCTACATTCTACTAAATGTGTTATCACCACTACATAAACCTATGTTCACCCTTGTGTCGCTCTTTGAATCAAAGGGCAATCGTCATATCCATACACTCATAAACATGTTTGTCCATGTCATCAAAAGTCAAGTAAATTTCATTATGAAATGCGTCTTTTCCACTTTCTAACAAGTGAAGAACACAAAGAAGATATCTAAGCTTCAAGTGTTGTCGAGTCATCACCACCTCATCCAAGTGAATTTCATTACGAAATGCGTCTTTTCCACTTTCTATCAAGTGAAGAACACAAAGAAGAAATCCAAGCTTCAAGTGTTGTCGAGTCATTGCCACCTCATTTCACATATCCACCTTCGGTCGTCAACCAACAAAACACCAAAAAAAAAAATAAATCCCATGATTCCCAATCATTCACCTTTGTCAAACGATATATTAATCTAAACCATCATTGTCAACCCTTTGTCATCACCTTCCCTTTTCCATTCATGCTCATCCTTCCTCATTGATTCTACGAACATATCATTCTCATCTTCTTTTTGGCATCTTTCGCCAAAATATGTCGGTCGAATCCTTGTATTAGGTCCTAATCATTGTCACGTCTTAAGCATTGGTCATGTTATTTGGGGGATTTAGGTTGTTATTTTTAAAACAATAATTGCATGTGTCATACTCTTAGTCCATATACCTTAGACATCCATACCTTGTTCCCCAATAAGTGTCATGCATATATCTATCATCATGATTATGTATATATGCATTCTTTTTTTCTCCTAACTCTGTTTTGTAGGATTATTTTTTTTTTCGCTCGATTCTTTGGTAGCCGTTTTGAGCATACACCAAGGGGGAGCATACACCAAGGGGAGTATACACCAAGGGGGAGCATTGGGAATAGTCAAGGCTTCACTCACGATGACGCAAGCTCGCCTTATATATTATATCTCCAGGATTGAAGTATAGTAGAAGTCTCGTCTAGGAGTCCACCTTTTTGCTTCGACAAAAGGGGGAGAAGAAGTGTAAACAAGTAACTTATACATTTTACTATGAGTTATAGTTTACATAGTTTGTCATCATCAAAAAGGGGGAGATTGTTGGCATAAATATTACGATATTTATATTACGATATTTAATCTAAACATCCTCTTCATGTTTTGATGATGACAAAGATGTAAGTTACAACACATAACGTAAAGTGTTTAAGTTACTTGTGATCACAAATCATCTATGCATTCATACGTCAACGTCTCTCGACATCTCAACGTCTTGAGTATGCTTCAACAATCACTTAAGGTATGTATAAACAAATGTCTAATACATTTTATGATCAAAGGGATTTTTATTTAGACATTACAAATTTTATAAAATGTTATAAACATTTTATATATTTTAGAAAAACACTTTTGGTAATTAAAGGGAAATGATTTAATTAAAAGAAAATGTTATAAAATGTTATAAACATTTTATATATTTTTGAAAAACATTTTTAGTAATAAAGGAAAATGTTTTATTCATAATAAATATATGAATTCAAATTTTTAACCAAAATCAGTTAGTTTTTCACCAAATAAACTTTCCCCAGAAAAAGACAAGATTCCAGGCCGTTACAGGAGGGCGGCCCCCTTAATTTTAAGGGGGCCGGCCACCAATTAAGGGGGTCGGCACGCTCCTGTTGTCAGAAATCTTTGCCTATAAATACTGGTTCATTCCTGGTATTTTTACAGACCTTTTACACGAAAATTTTCAGTCCCAATCCTTTCCAAACATACTTCTAAATCCTTTGATCATAAGTTTATTAGTCTTTGTTTCAAGTGATTCAATCCCTCATCACTCAAAGTGCAAGAGAAGAATCCTCCATATCATAAAGCCAAAGATGTATTAGAGTCTAGTTAGTGTTTATGTGAAGTTGTGAGTTATGTATATGTAAGAAGTAGATCAAGATGATCTTACTTAGTAGTGAGTCAATGAGTGAGTAAGAAGTAGTGGGAAGAAGTAGTAGTGTGGAGAACTCATTTAGTTGTGAAGATGTAGGTGTGTGAATAAGTAGTGGAGTATAGAAGAAGTTGTGAAGTAGTGAAGAAGTCGTGAAGTCATGTAGAAGTTGTGTAGTGATCGAAGTCGTGTCGTGAGATTGGTTCTAGCTACGATTAGAACCCGACACTTAGCTTAGTGTCGTTAATTGGTGTAAGCGAAAGTTGTGTACGATTTTCTCCGCCAAAAGGGAGCTTGTTGAGTAGTGAAGAAACTCTCGAGTAGGTGACTCGGGGAGTGGAGTAGGGCAAGGAAGGTGTCCTTGTAGCCGAACCACTATAAATCATCGTGTCCTGTTTGCATATTCTTTCTCTTATCTCTTTACTTTTATTCTTGCATTTATCGCTTTATATCTATGGTTGCATAAATGTGTTGGTTGTTGCTTATATTGTTTTAATGTTGAATGTGTGATAGATAAAAGTTAATATTGTTATAGGATGAATAATTATATGATATGGTCTAATGGACTTAGATGCATTATTCACACTTATCATGTTGAGTTTAACTTAATCGATAATTTGATACAAAATATTTTAAGATTTTAATAAGGAAAACTCTAATTGAAGATTTTGAAACAAACATTTTATAAAACGAAAAAGAGGTAAAACTATTCAACCCCCATTCTAGTTTTCCATATTATCTTTCATATATCATCTTTAAAGTGAAAATGTAAACCATCATATAACATGATTGAGCGAATTTATTTGTCACGTATGTTTGTGAGATTTAATTTTTTAGTTTCTATGAGTACATCATTTCTCTTATTTAAAACCATCTTAACTTGTTATCAATATCGTCCTGTTATCAATGACTTTAAAAGTTTAAAATTACAAACAAACATTTTTCTAAAAAGGAAATCACTACTAAATATTTTTGTATATGTTGTTTCATATGTTTATCTTTTTTAACATGAAGTCGAATTCGACTCCTATACGACAGAAACTCTACGCCGTAAGATAAAGTCGTCATATCTAGTCATCATCGTACATGAAACATGTCATCTCCACGTGGCATCTTGCAACTAAAGAATCATATCAATATTCCACGTACATGGCCACCGCATATCTTCTGTAGCTTCGTTATTTCACGTCACTATTGTAGTCATTTTCAACTATTCATTTCACTGTTAGTTTTGTCATAATAGATCCTTAAATTTGGATATCATTTAGGAAATAAACAAAAGTGATCTAGTGGTTAAATACTTTAATATCCTCACAAAAAGTGTCAGATTAAAACCTTACTAGGTACTTATCTTCGAGGTGGCCAGAAGAAAGGTCGGAGATAGTCTGCCTATACTACATGCATCCGAGTCAAAAACTTAAATTTTTTAATTATCTGTAGATGAAAAACTCGTTTAATTGTTTACCCTTTAAGAGGTGTATACAATCGAAAAAGCCGTAAAAACAAATAATGAATAATAACTTGACCGAAGGGAAGTAGTGAAGTCGTATGTGATGTGTGTGTTCTTCTATGTTCTTAGTTTAATGTTATCTACTTAAAACTGTGTTTACGATCTCATTAGCGTCAAAACTCAAATGGAACGTGTTTTCTTTTAGCTTGTTCGAAACTTGTTAAAATTTGAGGTTAGGGTGTAATGATAATATTACATATTTGACTGAATCGGGCATAATCTACTTTTCAAATAAAGTATTTCAACCCTTATTATTTAAGTTACATGAATCTCTATTAGGATAAGACAATAAAAACACTCTGTTTTAGGAACAGAAAAATAGAGCAAAATAAGGAGAATTATGTGGTTAATGTGTTATTAAACAGTTTGGAGTTAGAAGCAGTTAGAAGCGGTTGGACCTAACGGTCATGATTGTTAGTCAACAGTTGCTTCGGTTGATTTCGGTGAGAAAAACGAGTTGGAACACCAAATATACCATTTAGCCCGGGGCACCATGCCTGCGAGGGGCGGCGGCTTCCCCTCGACCACCGATCACTCACTAGGGAGCAGGACCCCAATAAGTGGCGTTACCCTTTTGACTCCTGCGTTTCTGCAGTGGTCGAAAACACAAAAGCTCAAACAAGTGTGCACTACACATTTCTATTACTCGTATATTAGCTTTATCTGAAATTATATTAGTCTTTAATAAAATACAATTATTTAAAATAGTTGATGACACTGATCACCAACGAAACTTGAAGTGAACTACTAGTTATCGATTTTTTTTTTTTTTTTTTTTTTTTTTTTTTTTTAACGGCGGAATTTTATCGATTAAACTTAACGGACACCAAAAAAACTTAGTTTCACGTCAAGTTATTCTTAACTTCTCGTTTGCGATCCAGTCTTGATTTGGCGACAAGTATGAAAAAGTGTTTCATATCACTATTCATGATATCTAAAAGACCATAGTATAAACTGTTGATTTTTTTGACAAATTATACTAATATGATAATGATGCAATTGTTTTTTTCCCCTTCTCTAAAAACATATTATTGAACTAAAATTATCTATGTATGGTCACTCTATGTGATTGAGATGGTGGCAATGTCTTGTTGCACCACAATTAAGTCTGTGGAGTATACATACACTAAGAAATCAACAATAGTTGAGGTAAATGAAAAAAATATATCTTTACATATATATGAGGCAAGATATGAGTTGCACTTGATGCTTTGAAAGTTGTACCATGACAATGAAATGCCACTTGGCATCAACCGTTGACTGGATAATATGAGTCATCATGTGACTAGGCAGTCTCCTCCACGCTGGCAACTCATGGTACCACGAAATTAGAACAAAAAAGTAGACACTTGTGGGAATCGAACCGTGGTCTTTCCTCCCATTCAACATAGTGTTAACCAATGGAGCAAGTTGCTTTTTGTGTTAAATGCATACAATCCTAACATGTCATTCTTTAATTTCGAAAGGCCTTTCCAAAACACCAAACACACATACGGAAGGTTTGATTTTCATATCATTAACTAAACCCCATGATTCTCTCCCTGTGATATCGGCATTCTTTGAAAACGATTTTGAAATTCCATAATCCACCACATAATTTTGAAAACATTCCAGACATTCCTAAATCACAATGAAACGTCTAATTCAAATTCACCATCCTAAATCATCAAAATATTTAATCATCAAATCAAATTGAAAACACTAAATCATTCAAAACCCTTAATTTCATCCATTGAAACCTAAACCCTAAACTACGTCTTCCATTTAGGTTTTTGATTACCAAGTCATTGTTCTCAGTTCTCAAAAATTAAGGTCTTTAAGAGATTGATTATGACTAAATGAAGTTAATAACCTACTTTTCTTTTTGTTATATAATGTGTTTTTTATTCATGTTTCTTCGAGTAATCATGTTTCTTTGTTTATGATTGCAGATATATAGGAAACCTATAGTGTTTTTGGAGAAGCGCTTACCAGTCGTTATATAATTAAAGGTAATAATTTTTATTCTGATTATGAGTTACTAATGATCTATTGTGTGGTTTTGAAAGTAGGTGTTTGAATTTAAGATTCAAATTGACGATGAGGCATATTATCTGCTATAGTTAAAATTATGTAACTGATGCAAAAAAAGTGTTTGATAAATTGCCTGAATGAAATATTAGTGTCTTATCGATGGTTGTATGCTATGCAAAGTTGTTTTTTTTTTAATTATATTTGTTTTCGACGATTATTGTAGTAAAAAATTATGGATTTTAACTTGAAAAGCTCCACTTAAAAGGGTAAGGCTTATTTACATTTTGTAGTTTTAAGCTTTTAAGCGTCATGTCAGTGAATCGCTTATTTTTCATGATGTCAATTGAGTTCAAGTTTGGTCATGGAAGATGGAGTTGTGCATTTTAAAATGGTAAGCCCAAAAAACAAGCATAAATTAGTTTATCTAATTATTTTTTTTATTGTAAAATTCGATTATTGATGATTAGGTAGAATGGTGTTTTTTTTTTGTTTTTTTTATTATTTTTTTATTATTATTTTTTTTTAATTATTATTAAGAGCATGTTGCTTTTATTCCTGCCAAGTGTTTGATAATATTACATGACTACTACTTTGATACGGTTTGCATTTGGCTCAACCAAAACACATGTTACGTCCTTAGAATCTGTATTTTATGATGTTGACCAATGAGTATAAATCAGGCTGATCTTTCATTCAAACACCCTATGTGTCAAACATTAGTTTATTTCTTGATTTTTGTATGACGCATGTAGTTTCGACTGCTGATGTTGCTCCTTTGTTCTTGGATGGGACCGATCTAATCTATTTTCAGTTGCAATCAATGGCAATGACCTTATGGTATGTATTTAAACCACTGAAACTTATTTTGATTTCACGTGCCAAAACTAAAGTTCACATTTATCTCAGGAGGGTGATTTTCCAGTGGACTTATGACATCTTATTCTTAAATCACCTAACTTCTTCTTTTAAACCGTCACTGAGATTATACCACAAAAGAACACATTTATAGAGGTAAAACTGCTATTATGATTTGTTACTCCTCTTTCTATGGGTTTATGCTATAAAGTTTCGATTTTTATGCAGGGTCTTAACAAGTAATTTGGTAAACAGATGCACCTTCCTAATTTTCCAATACAAGCTATATGAAAGATAGGTAAATTAATATGAATGCGTAGTGACTTTGTTATATTCCATTTCATGTTTTTTGGTTGCTTTGAAGTGATTTATCTGTATGAAATAATTATTAGTGTTGTAGTGCTTAAAAATATATGTTACATATAAATCTCTTAGAATAATAAGTAAAAAGAACTATACAGAGTTTGTTGCCTCATTGCTCAAATTTCTCACTGTTAATATGCAGCTGGAACTAGACTAATCTAATGAATGACCAACAAAGATGAAGTGATGTCTATGTATAACATATTTTGAGCAATGCAGATTCATAAATCTCACATTGGCAAAATATATGTTTGCTTCTATGTGCGGACTTAATTGGAAAATGTGAAATAAAATAATGATTTATGGGTCGGATTGAATTTTTTTTCTTAGTTCATTTGTGCTTTAATTCAGTATTCTTATTCTTTTCAGGTTTAGTTGCGCCATAAATCCGCCAGATTACTTTCAAATAAAGGAGCTTGAAATTCTTGGAAAGGTAAGGTCTTATCGTTAGAAGCATTGTTCTTGCAACACCACTTTCAAAAAAACTTGAATAGGCTGCTGAGAAATACTTATATTTTTGGCTCATTGTTTTATATTTTTTTTTAATTGTCGCTCGGGTATGTTAGGAATAGTTACCATCGCTTCCCATCAAATCCCAACAGTTACATTCATAGTAACACGATTTTTTGACTATCTATCACATATTAGATTCAGAAATACCCTCTTATCATGACAAATGATAGACAAAGTGTAATGAAATTTACTTATGGTTTTCGATGTAACTGAAACTCTTTTTTTTTCTTCTTTTTAGTGTTAATTGCTCATTAATCCTAAAAACCACCGCTATTTGTGTATGATACAATGATAGAAAATTTAAGCGGAGGCAAATGATGAGGTGGAGAAGCATCTCAGTAACTTTTGATATGTATATTTGGGTAGTTGAAAGACTTCATGGTACCTTTTGAAAATAATAGTGTTGCAATTTTTATGATATGAACTGAAGTAGTTTTAGTAGTTGTATTAATTAACAATCCTCGTGATCTATGAACTACTGATCAGTTACCTGTAATTTTTGACCTCTTTGAACGCAGGCATATTTTTCATGAAAGGGGTTAGTCAGTCCATTTTGGTCAGTGGAGAAAGTGGAGCTGGTAAGATCGAAAGCACTAAAAACGTTATGCAATACATATTGTGACAGATTCTCACTATGAAGCAGCTCAAGATTATCACTTAAACACTTAAAAGGTGCTTCTGTACTTATAATGATGATGTAGATAAGAACCTGAAAGCTGTCCCAAACACCCTCTAACGGGATGTTTGAATCAAGTTTTCCTAAAATGGTGTGTTAACTTAGGTATGCCGATTATTTTTCTTCTTCTAAATAAATGTAAACATTGAAGCACACAAGAAATACATTTTTCATTTGGACAAGGTTTGTGTTAACTGATGCTTCTATATGTCTATCTTAGTTGGGCTAATAAATATGTTCCTAGCAAACTTGCAACTTGATTGAAGTAATATTTCAAAATATAAATAGAGTTAGAAATTTGATGAATAGATGGTTCTGTAGAAATCAACTGTACACTCCTTTTTGCAGTAGCATCCAAAGTTGTTAGTAACACAAACTTACTGCATGTTCCAGATGGTATGACTCATCTTAAGCATGCATTGTACATGCCCTTCGATTAAGACTTATTTGTAGACCGCATGTGGCTTTGCACTAACATATATACTAACTCCACTTTATCTTTATTTGATTTACACCCTTTTATCATATGGTGCTTACTTTATTTCACTTTCGCACAGGACTTCATCAAATAATATACTTTGTGGGATAAGCCTTAAAGCTTAAAAGTCTGCATTTTATTGCAAGTTGGGTTGTTATATGTGATTGTTTAAAGAGTCAATACGAAAAAAGGTTAGAAGGCAAGATATGAGTTGCACTTGATGCTTTGAAAGTTGTACCATGACAATGAAATGCCACTTGGCATGAAACGTTGACTGGATAATATGAGTCATCATGTGACTAGGCAGTCTCCTCCACGCTGGCAACTCATGGTACCACGAAATTAGAACAAAAAAGTAGACACTTGTGGGAATCGAACCGTGGTCTTTCCTCCCATTCAACATAGTGTTAACCAATGGAGCAAGTTGGTTTTTGTGTTAAATGCATACAATCCTAACATGTCATTCTTTAATTTCGATAGGCCTTTCCAAAACACCAAACACACATACGGAAGGTTTGATTTTCATATCATTAACTAAACCCCATGATTCTCTCCCTGTGATATCGGCATTCTTTGAAAACGATTTTGACATTCCATAATCCACCACATAATTTTGAAAACATTCCAGACATTCCTAAATTTATTCTGATTATGAGTTACTAATGATCTATTGTGTGGTTTTGAAAGTAGGTGTTTGAATTTAAGATTCAATTTGACGATGAGGCATATTATCTGCTATAGTTAAAATTATGTAACTGATGCAAAAAAAGTGTTTGATAAATTGCCTGAATGAAATATTAGTGTCTTATCGATGGTTGTATGCTATGCAAAGTTGTTTTTTTTTTTTAATTATATTTGTTTTCGACGATTATTGTAGTAAAAAATTATGGATTTTAACTTGAAAAGCTCCACTTAAAAGGGTAAGGCTTATTTACATTTTGTAATTTTAAGCTTTTAAGCGTAATGTCAGTGAATCGCTTATTTTTCATGATGTCAATTGAGTTCAAGTTTGGTGATGGAAGATGGAGTTGTGCATTTTAAAATGGTAAGCCCAAAAAACAAGCATAAATTAGTTTATCTAATTATGTTTTTTTATTGTAAAATTTGATTATTGATGATTAGGTAGAATGGTTTTTTTTTGTTTTTTTTTTTGTTTTTTTGTTTTTTTTTAAGAGCATGTTGCTTTTATTCCTGCCAAGTGTTTGATAATATTACATGACTACTACTTTGATACGGTTTGCACTTGGCTCAACCAAAACACATGTTACGTCCTTAGAATCTGTATTTTATGATGTTGACCAATGAGTATAAATCAGGCTGATCTGTCATTCAAACACCCTATGTGTCAAACATTAGTTTGTTTCTTGATTTTTGTATGACGCATGTAGTTTCGACTGCTGATGCTGCTCCTTTGTTCTTGGATGGGACCGATCTAATCTATTTTCAGTTGCAATCAATGGCACTGACCTTATGGTATGTATTTAAACCATTGAAACTTATTTTGATTTCACGTGCCAAAACTAAAGTTCACATTTATCTTAGGAGGGTGATTTTCAAGTGGACTTACGACATCTTATTCTTAAATCACCTAACTTTTTCTTGGAAACCGTCACTCAGATTATACCACAAAAGAACACATTTATAGAGGTAAAACTGCTATTATGATTTGTTACTCCTCTTTCTATGGGTTTATGCTATAAAGTTTCGATTTTTATGCAGGGTCTTAACAAGTAATTTGGTAAACAGATGCACCTTCCTAATTTTCCAATACAAGCTATATGAAAGATAGGTAAATTAATATGAATGCGTAGTGACTTTGTTATATTCCATTTCATGTTTTTTGGTTGCTTTGAAGTGATTTATCTGTATGAAATAATTATTAGTGTTGTAGTGCTTAAAAATATATGTTACATATGCAGCTGGAACTAGACTAATCTAATGAATGACCAACAAAGATGAAGTGATGTCTATGTATAACATATTTTGAGCAATGCAGATTCATAAATCTCACATTGGCAAAATATATGTTTGCTTCTATGTGCGGACTTAATTGGAAAATGTGAAATAAAATAATGATTTATGGGTCGGATTAAATTTTTTTTTTCTTAGTTCATTTGTGCTTTAATTCAGTATTCTTATTCTTTTCAGGTTTAGTTGCGCCATAAATCCGCCAGATTACTTTCAAATAAAGGAGCTTGAAAATCTTGGAAAAAAGGTCTTATCATTAGAAGCATTGTTCTTGCAACACCACTTTCAAAAAAACTTGAATAGGCTGTTGAGAAATACTTATATTTTTGGCTCATTGTGTTATATTTTTTTTTAATTGTCGCTCGGGTATGTTAGGAATTGTTACCGTCGTTTCCCATCAAATCCCAACAGTTACATTCATAGTAACACGATTTTTTGACTATCTATCACATATTAGATTCAGAAATACCCTCTTATCATGACAAATGATAGACAAAGTGTAATGAAATTTACTTATGGTTTTCGATGTAACTAAAACTCTTTTTTTTCCCTCTTTTTAGTGTTAATTGCTCATTAATCCTAACAACCACCGCTATTTGTGTATGATACAGTGATAGAAAATTTAAGCGGAGGCAAATGATGAGGTGGAGAAGCATCTCAGTAACTTTTGATATATATTTGGGTAGTTGAAAGACTTCATGGTACCTTTTGAAAATAATAGTGTTGCAATCTTTATTTGATTTACACCCTTTTTGTTAATACAAATATCGCCTAAAAACATTATTTATATTTTACGATCTTTGCTAAGTTTTGTTAATGACAAAGTGTAAACTTTAGTTTCTAGTAAAACATGATTTTAGTTTAAAGTCTTGCATAACTAGACATTTGTTACATTTACATTTCATATAAAACACAACATTTTCATATTTCTTTTAATAGAAATGTCACATCCCATTTATGGTAAGTTTTGTCAACATACATTTAAGGAAAGATTGTGTGTTTGACTCAACATAGATTTCTTACACAAGGTTTATTTTTTTGACTCACCATAGGTTTCTTACACAAGTTTTGTGTTTTACTAAGAATTTATTTGATGTGACTTTGGATGGTTTGGCAAGTTATGGCAAAACATACTGTCAGACCTGGCGGAACCCTCGT
>LBNU01005034.1:24980-37518 GCA_014162995.1 Artemisia annua
TGTTGTGGTGGGTTGTTGGGATCAAGGATATTACCACCTTCCATGATGTCGGATGGTAATGGTTACGAACAAAGACACGAAGAAAAAAGATAGACTAAAGAAAACCTAGAAAAATAAAAATAAAAATCTCACTAGAAAGGATTCTAACGAGTAGACCTAAGTAAAAATAAAATTTTCAACCTAAGCAATAACTATTCCCCGGCAGCGGCGTCAAAAACTTGATGCGTGGGTTTTGCAACCTTCGCAATTAGGTTTTACCTCTCAAGGGATCTTGAGAAGCTTACAACACCCACCAGGCAGTGTACCTGACCGAATCGTAATAAGCGGTTTTCCGGTTTTGGTTTTTTTCGTCGGTTTCGGGTTTTTTTTGGTTTCGGATTGAGCGGTTTGTCGTAACATGACACTCTAAGCAATTATAACCCAATGCATATGACCCCTATGATGTCAAATATGTGACCAGTGATAACCTAACGCACATGACCCATGACCCATGTCACCGGTCATGCATGGTTTCCATTACACTAAAAGCCATTACAACCCAATGCACATTACCCATGACCCATGTTAATTACCAATTGTCAACAGTTATGGATGTACGTGTCGTAACATGACATTCTAAGCAACTATAACCCAATGCATATGACCCATATGATCGATGTCAAATACCCATTAATGAATCTGACCAGTGATAACCTAATGCATATGATGATCCATGACCCATGTGAATTAGCCATTATCACAGTACTGGTCATGCATGGGTTGCACCGGTTTGGTAGGTGTATACCGTTTGTCACAGACACTAAGAAGCAAGTATCCAGGGACCTCCCGATCATGTTATCCGGGATCGAGAAAGTTTGAACTCGGCTTGAGCTTGACTCGAAAAGATCGATTTATCGGTAAAGATGTGTTTTCTTACACAAATTAAAATTGAAATTTAATATAACCTAAGAATTGAATTCGGTTCGACTTCAGCTCGAAAAGCTGGATACACCCAAAAATAAATATTTACACTTAGTACACTTACATATTAAAAAAAATAATAATAATGAAAAAAAAAATTATATTACTTACAAGCTCGAGAACTCAACAATAACTCGAGTCGAACTTATATAAGATTGAGCTCAAACTCATTAAACATTTCGAGCTCATTTGATAGGCTTTCAATCTCCAAAATTTTAATGCGCGCTCAAGATCTGCCCCTAGCTTTTTCCCCAAAAATTTCAATCTCCCGCTCAAGATCCCGCCCCTTTTTCCCCAAAATCAAAACACCAACACTTACACTAGTCATATCTATCTTATCTCTATTCATATCTTCTCCTTCTCTCTAGAACCGACTCACACCACCGCCACACTTCACCGTCTTTTCTCGCCGTCGTTCCACCAACCATCGCTCCTCTACGCCATCACCGTCATCAAGACAAGGGAACTGTATGGGAGAGTTTGTTTGCTTCGGTTGTTTGGTTCGAGATAACTACCATCACAGTCAAGCCACCATCACCCTCAACTCACCTATCCTACTCTGTTCATGGGTATGCTCAAACACATATTTAATTGATATTTTATTAAATGTGTAATCGANCTCTCTAGAACCGACTCACACCACCGCCACACTTCACCGTCTTTTCTCGCCGTCGTTCCACCAACCATCGCTCCTCTACGCCATCACCGTCATCAAGACAAGGGAACTGTATGGGAGAGTTTGTTTGATTCGGTTGTTTGGTTCGAGATAACTACCATCACAGTCAAGCCACCATCACCCTCAACTCACCTATCCTACTCTGTTCATGGGTATGCTCAAACACATATTTAATTGATATTTTATTAAATGTGTAATCGAATATAAAACGATTTATATTGATTTTCGTGGATTAAAACTAGCCTAAAACATGTTTTTGATTATAAACTCGTGTGGTGGTAATTGTTGCAGGTAGACTTATTAAAGGGAGTCTTGATTGGTTTCCACTCCGGGAGGATGTTGCCGAACAGTTGGAGTTTGCTTATCGCAATCGCGTAAGTGATGTATTAAAATTGAAGATATAACATAACATCTGTTATATAGGAAATTAACTCAAATATGGTTGCCTTTTGAGAAACTGTTTCATTTGTACCAAATGTTAGTGATTTGCTTGCTTGGTAATGTGTTTGACATTTATTCGTTCCAGGTTTGGCACTGCAGAACATTTCAACCATCTAGATTATTTGTTGCCCGAGTTGATATGCAAGGGTCTGCCCCGGTATGTTGGTTTTTGACGCTAAACTTATATTTGGGACATCTAATTTTGTCGTATTTTATGTTAGAATTAAGCACGATACTTGTTTCTTGCAGGGGCTACATGCTATTTTCACGGGTGAGGATGATACATGGGATGCCTTGCTAAAAATTCCCTCATCTGGATTTTCTGGCACAGTTCATTTTCGAGGGACTGGAATTAAATTGATGCGTGGGTATGCTCCATCTCAGTCACCAAAGCCAACCCATGTATATTTTTACCATTTCATGGTTGGCAGATCTTATATTATGCAGCGTTATTAGTGCATTGGTTTCTTACAGTTCATAACATCTGTTTATAGGATGAGTTACGTCAGCAGATAGAGAAGGAAATGGACGATTATTATTCACAGGTAAAACTAATGGCGTTTTTCTCAGACTCTATGTTTATAATACTTTCAAGCTCAATTTATGGTTATAACTCAGTCTAAGTGGGAATTCTTCTATTTAAGAAAGCCCCTTCTTCAAGTCAGCATTCTGGGGTCCTAACTTGTTTAATGGAACATGTAGCTAACCATCCTGCTGCCAGCTGGGATGACGGCAATGCATTTGAATCTTCTGAAGCAGAAAAAGAATTCCAACATAAGGTATACCAAGTTGGTTTACTAACCTTTTGTACCATTATAGGTTTTAGGTGCTATTCTGGACTGGTGCATGTTTTTTTGCATTTCGTAATACCGTAACTTCTAACCATATCATTGTGACTGTTTGAGATCCCCGTTAAATTCATATAGATTAATAACACTAAACTGTCTGCTCGTTTTGTTCTACAACTACAGCAAAATGGGTATTTGAATGCAGATGACACATCAGACCGCTTTTTCCTTTAAGCTACATTTGTATTTTAGGGCATGCTTGGTAGGGGTGTTCACGGGGCGGTTCGGTTCGGTTAGTCGGAAGATTTTAACTATCCATCGCGGGGCGGGTAATTTATTTACTATATTATATACGGTTCGGTTCGGTTAACCACGAATATCTAAAAGTAAAAACCAAAACCGAATCGTGATAAGCGGTTTTCCGGTTTTGGTTTTTTTCGGTTTCGGTTTCTTCGGTTTCTTCGGTTTCGGGTTTTTTTCGGTTTCGGATTGAGCGGTTTGTCGTAACATGACACTCTAAGCAATTATAACCCAATGCATATGACCCCTATGATGTCAAATATGTGACCAGTGATAACCTAACGCACATGACCCATGACCCATGTCACCGGTCATGCATGGTTTCCATTACACTAAAAGCCACTATAACCCAATGCACATTACCCATGACCCATGTTAATTACCAATTGTCAACAGTTATGGATGTACGTGTCGTAACATGACATTCTAAGCAACTATAACCCAATGCATATGACCCATATGATCGATGTCAAATACCCATTAATGAATGTGACCAGTGATAACCTAATGCATATGATGACCCATGACCCATGTGAATTAGCCATTATCACAGTACTGGTCATGCATGGGTTGCACCGGTTTGGTAGGCGTATACCGTTTGTCACAGACACTAAGAAGCAAGTATCAAGGGACCTCCCGATCATGTTATCCGGGATCGAGAAATTTTGAACTCGGCTTGAGCTTGACTCGAAAAGATCGATTTATCGGTAAAGATGTGTTTTCTTACACAAATTAAAATTGAAATTTAATATAACCTAAGAATTGAATTCGGTTCGACTTCAGCTCGAAAAGCTTGATACACCCAAAAATAAATATTTACACTTAGTACACTTACATATTAAAAAAAATAATAATAATGAAAAAAAATTATATTACTTACAAGCTCGAGAACTCAACAATAGCTCGAGTCGAACTTATATAAGATTGAGCTCAAACTCATTAAACATTTCGAGCTCATTTGATAGGCTTTCAATCTCCAAAATTTTAATGCGCGCTCAAGATCTGCCCCTAGCTTTTTCCCCAAAAATTTCAATCTCCCGCTCAAGATCCCGCCCCTTTTTCCCCGAAATCAAAACACCAACACTTACACTAGTCATATCTATCTTCTCTCTATTCATATCTTCTCCTTCTCTCTAGAACCGACTCACACCACCGCCACACTTCACCGCCTTTTCTCGCCGTCGTTCCACCAACCATCGCTCCTCCACGCCATCACCGTCATCAAGACAAGGGAACTGTATGGGAGAGTTTGTTTGCTTCGGTTGTTTGGTTCGAGATAACCACCATCACAGTCAAGCCACCATCACCCTCAACTCACCTATCCTACTCTGTTCATGGGTATGCTCAAACACATATTTAATTGATATTTTCTTAAATGTGTAATCGAATCTAAAACGATTTATATTGATTTTCGTGGATTAAAACTAGCCTAAAACATGTTTTTGATTATAAACTCGTGTGGTGGTAATCGTTGCAGGTAGACTTATTAAAGGGAGTCTTGATTGGTTTCCACTCCGGGAGGATGTTGCCGAACAGTTGGAGTTTGCTTATCGCAATCGCGTAAGTGATGTATTAAAATTGAAGATATAACATAACATCTGTTATATAGGAAATTAACTCAAATATGGTTGCTTTTTGTGAAACTGTTTCATTTGTACCAAATGTTAGTGATTTGCTTGCTTGGTAATGTGTTTGACATTTATTCGTTCCAGGTTTGGCACTGCAGAACATTTCAACCATCTAGATTATTTGTTGCCCGAGTTGATATGCAAGGGTCTGCCCCGGTATGTTGATTTTTGACGCTAAACTTATATTTGGGACATCTAATTTTGTCGTATTTTATGTTAGAATTAAGCACCATACTTGTTTCTTGCTGGGGCTACATGCTATTTTCACGGGTGAGGATGATACATGGGATGCCTTGCTAAAAATTCCCTCATCTGGATTTTCTAGCACAGTTCATTTTCGAGGGACTGGAATTAAATTGATGCGTGGGTATGCTCCATCTCAGTCACCAAAGCCAACCTATGTATATTTTTACCGTTTCATGGTTGGCAGATCTTATATTATGCAGCGTTATTAGTGCCTTGGTTTCTTACAGTTCATAACATCTGTTTATAGGATGAGTTACGTCAGCAGATAGACGAAGAAATGGACGATTATTATTCACAGGTAAAACTAATGGCGTTTTTCTCAGGCTCTATGTTTATAATACTTTCAAGCTCAATTTATGGTTATAACTCAGTCTAAGTGGGAATTCTTCTAATTAAGAAAGCCCCTTCTTCAAGTCAGCATTCTGGGGTCCTAACTTGTTTAATGGAACAGGTAGCTAACCATCCTGCTGCCAGCTGGGATGACGGCAATGCATTTGAATCTTCTAAAGCAGAAAAAGAATTCCAAGATAAGGTATACTAAGTTGGTTTACTAACCTTTTGTGCCATTATAGGTTTTAGGTGCTATTCTGGATTGGTGCATGTTTTTTTGCATTTCGTAATACCGTAACTTCTAACCATATCATTGTGACTGTTTGAGATCCCCGTTAAATTCATATAGATTAATAAGACTAAACTGTCTGCTCGTTTTGTTCTACAACTACAACAAAATGGGTATTTGAATGCAGATGACACATCAAACCGCTTTTTCCTTCGGCTCTTGGTAAATTTTTTCTAATCTCTAAAATGGGTATTGTATATTTGTATGTGCTTCTAACTTTTGTCTTTTCTACTTAAAACAGAGACGGAGAATATCCAGATGATGAGATTAGTACTGCTGTTAGTATTGCTAGCACAAAGTTAAGACTGCTCGAAGTTAATGTTGCTAGTGTATTAGTTACAACTGTTAGTTATAAGTTAGTATTGTTGTTTCATATATTTAATTAGTATTGCTTGTATGATATGTATTAGTTGTTTATGAAAAAGATTATAGATACTTAGGAAAGTATTGTAAGCCGACTAGGACTCCTTGGTGTATAAAAGGAGGTCCTAGGGTATAGATATACGAATTTTATATTTACAATTTTATTGTATTTGAATTTGTTTTGAAATATATTTGAATTTGTTTTGATATATATTTATTTCTTAAATGTGACTAAAAGATGTATATAGTCACACTTATTAACAGTTTTGGTCACTATTTGCTTTATTCGTTGTGTGACTAAATATTATAAAAGGCCACATAAACATAAAATTCATGTGGCCATTGGATAATCAATAGTCACACAAAATACTAATTTCTTCACTTTAAGCAACAAATGGTCACACTTATTAACGCTTTTGGCCACTGTTTGCTTAATTGTATGTGACTAAATACCCAAAACAAACATGGTTTGTGTGACTAAATATTACAAAAGGCCACACAAACATAAAATTAATGTGGCCATTGGATGATCAATAGTCACACAAAATACAAATTTCTTCACTTTAAACAGCATATGGTCACACTTATTAACGCTTTTGGCCACTGTTTCCTTAATTGTATGTGACTAACTCCAAAAAAACAACACCCATTGTGTGACTAAATCATCACAAACGTCACATTTATTAAATATTCATGTGGCCACAGGACGGGAAATAGTCACACAAAATATACATTTAATGGAATAAATCATCTCAAATGTCACATATATTATATATTTGTATGGCCAAAGGACAAACAATAGTTACTCTCAAAAAACATTTGTGTGACTATAAAGTGTTTACGGTCACTGATTATGACTAATCCAACAAAACTTGTGCCTAATTTGTCACACATATTCGGGGTTTTTGGTCACTCTTTTTAGATGGAAAAGGCCACGAACTCAACAATGTGACCATATGCCACCTACAGTGGCGGGACCTTTGGTGACACACAACAAAAAAAACGTGTGTGACTATATGCATATCGTCACACATTTTTGGCGTGACCGATACAACTTTTTGTACCAGTGGAGGGACTTTTTGGAGTAAGTCCTTGAATCGAGTCCATGCCTAGTAGAGGGTTTCGCCTTGACGTTGTTGGAACATCAAGATGTCATTCCTTAGCTTTGTGGTTCTTCCCGGTGGGAAAAATTGAGCAAGGAAGCGAGTGGTGAGATCATCCCAAGAGGTGATGGATCCTGCGGGTAGACGTTCTAGCCATTGACTAGCTTGGTCTCGCAGAGAGAATTGGAAGAGACATAATTGGGTAGTCTCTCGAGTGGCAACATCAAGGTCTATGGAATCTACGATTTTAAGAAAGTCCTTGAGATGTTGATTTGGATCTTCGGAACAAAGTCCATGGAACGCACATCCGCTTTGCACCAACCGGATGGTGTCGGATCCCAATGGAGACACAGTGGCTCCTTGGGTGAGCTCAATGGTGTTTCGATAACCTTGGTGGCTAGAACGGGAGTATTCTCCTAGAGTGCGGGCTCTAGGAGGTGGGTTTGGTTGGGGTATGTTATGTTGTGGTGGGTTGTTGGGATCAAGGATATTACCACCTTCCATGATGTCGGATGGTAATGGTTACGAACAAAGACACGAAGAAAAAAGATAGACTAAAGAAAACCTAGAAAAATAAAAATAAAAATCTCACTAGAAAGGATTCTAACGAGTAGACCTAAGTAATAAAAATAAAAATAAAAATCTCACTAGAAAGGATATTACCCCGGCAACGGCGCCAAAAACTTGATGCGTGGGTTTTGCAACCTTCGCAATTAGGTTTTACCTCTCAAGGGATCTTGAGAATCTTACAACCCCCACCAGGCAGTGTACCTGACCGATGTAGTATAGTGAAGTGGCAAGTACCGGGGGATTGATCGTTCTCTCGGGGAATAGTGTCGTTAGGATTGAAAACTACTCTAATTTAGGTCTAAGGGTTGAAGGATGATTCTTTTTGTATTTTTATGTTTTATGAAAGCAAGTAAAATCTCGGGTATTTGGAAGAGTGGGCGGAATTAGTTGCTAATCAACTAACCCAAATATCTACTATTGCAATTAAAATAAAATAACAAGAAAAGTAAATTGGTTGTGAAACTTATATGAGAGAAAAATGTGTTTACTTAGATTTCCTTACTCCCTAGCTATCTTTTACCGGTTGATTAGTTTGTTGTAATTGTGTGGATGATGGGTTGTATTCCTTTAAACCATTCGTAGGGCCGTGTACGATCTTCCCTAACTCTATAAGCTCCTACTTCACTCCTATGTCGAGCCGACTAAAAGCTCCTAACATGAGATCACTAGAATTCGCTTATGCATTAAATACAACCATATAATCGTAGTACACATCTGATTCATGTTTCTTAATACGTTTAAGCAAGTTATCATATAGGAGGTTAGCCAGTTTTCTTAAGCCTAACATCGACTTCACCCATCCACAACAATCACAAACAAACCAACAACATGTAATCAATAGCTAGGTTTCATTAGATCCAAGCAAACACAAGAAAAACCTAGCCTAGCATGTTAAAGTAAAGACAAGCATAAGATATAATCAAACAACACATAGACATATTGATTGATTTGAAAGGAGACTTATCTTTAATTGAACATCAAGGTCTCAAGGGTGAAAAACCCCTGAAAATACAGTGTTTTACGAACTAGGGTTTATCCCTAAAGTTCTCCCAAAAGTTGCACACCTAATGAATGAAAATTAGAAAAATATATATAGATTTTACAATCTGACGGCGTCACGTTTTAGAGTGTGACGCCGTCACCTCGCCGCCAAAACTCTCTCGGATTACTCAGATCTATTCTTGACGCCGTCCCCCTTTAAATGTCTCTGGGCCGTCTCCCTTTAAGCTATAACGTGACGGCCTACTCCCATTTACACGTGACGCCGTCACGTGTAATTCTTCCAAAATATTTCTGGGGCGTCTAGTGTAAAAATCATCCACTTCTTTGTCAAAGCGTGACGCCGTTACCTCGTAGAGAGTTGCGCCGTCAGGTACCTTTTTCAGCTTGGTTTTGAGACTTTGTCGTTTTCTTCACTTTTATGCTCCAAAAACGTCCAAAATGCTTCCTTTTCCAAATTTCCTCTCCAAAGTACCTAAAATGACAAAAGGAAAGATTTAAGGCAATATTTGATCAAATAATTACGGATTAGGGCTTAAATGACCCCTTTAAAGCGTAACACTTTTCGCCTCATCACTTCCGTTTCTTAGTCGTTGGAACACGTTTCTGTTTTTTAGCCCTCTGTTCTTTCGAATCGCTGTCAGACTCAGAAACGGCTTTCTTAACCTTTGTATTCTTTAATACAACCTTTGATTTATAATTCGTAAGTACCTCCTCTTCACTTCCTTCACCTTCGCTACTTTCATCATCATTTTCACTTTCCTTATCATCTTCACCCTCTTCACCAGACTCACTTTCCTTATCATCTTCACCCTCTTCTTCAGACTCATCCTTAGACTCACCTTCTTCACCCTCACTAGACCCACCCTTGTCCTTAGAGTCACTAGACCCATTCTCATCCTCACTACCTTTTTCACCAGACTCACTACTACCATCTTCATTACCTTTTTCACCAGACTCACTAGACCCATTCTCATCCTTACTACTACCATCTTCATCAGACCCATCACTACTACCATCTTCATCATACTCATCCTCCTTATTCTCATCCTCAGACATCTTCCTTTTGACAACAACTTTCGTTTTGACAGGAGGAGCTTGAGGTTTGACAACTTTAGGTTTGACAACTTCTTCACGAGGTTGCGGTTTAACATAACGTTGAGGTTTCACAGAAGAAGATTTCTGTTTTACAGGAGGAGGTTGAGGTTGAGGTTTGACAACTTTTGACTTTGGTTTATCAGAAGTCGTAGCCTTCTTAGATGATTCCTTTGTTATCTTCTCTTTAGGCTTATGGGCAACAGTTTTTGATCGACCTACATAAAAATTTTAAATGTCAATAACCATAAAATAATCTAATACAATCATATATGATTCACATAGAATCATATATGATTCTAATAGAATCATATATGATTTTAGAATCATATATGATTCTATGTGAATCATATATGATTCTAACAAAATCCACTTATAAACAAAACACATCATATACATCAGTACACCACTCACAAAATCTCAGACACCGAATTCGACAGGGATATTGACAAGCATTTAGACATACCCTATTCATATTGATAAAACACAGACACCGAATTCGAAATAAATAAAAATTACTTAACAATTAGCACAATCCCAATCACAAACAGCCTGATGGGGCTTATTTGAACAAAAGAATAAGCTAGTGACTAAATAAATTGAACTTAAAAAAACAAAACATCTAAAGATAAGCAACCAAAGATATCATAGAATCACTTTTTAGGGATTTATGGATTAACAACAAGCCTTAAAAAGATCTAATGTAGGGGTTGTTTGGGCACTCTTTAGGACTGGGACACAGAACATGATCAGTGAACAAAAGGACTAAAACATCTTTGGCAATTAACCAACACGCGTGATGAACTCAAATAAGTACATATTATTATCATCATTTATCCTATTTATTTGACTTGTTTTACTATATTATATATGAGAATCGGTACTTTAATGTTTGCTTTAGTAATTCTCAGGTAAAAACAGGTAATAGGTGAAACTTGGCGATTTTGGACTAATTGTGGAGCAAATCAAGCGAGATGTCAAAAGTCTACTGAGATCCAGAAGATGCGTCGTATCTCTCTCAACAGATACGCCACAATATCATACTTAGATGAATTCGAAGACCATTGCCTGACTTTGAAGAATGCGCCGCATGTAATTCTATCATGCGCCGCATATGAAACTTTGGTCAACGAAGAAGATCAAGCTCGTTCTACTCCAGATATGCCGCATTACACTTCTGACATACGGTGTATCACTATCAAAACTTCACCAGATACAATCCAAGATACTGTAGGACATGCGCCGCATAAAGATTCAAGTTACGCCGCATCTGAAGACGGTGTACGAATACTCCAGAATATATTAATCTTGGACCACGCGAAGTTAAGTCAATGCGCTGCATCGACCCATTACATGTGCCGCATCGAACCCTAAGACAGAAACTATAAATACCCCAAGACCTAGACAAATTTTGTGTGCAACATTTGTCTAAGGAGCCGAGTTCAGTCGAAGAAGCAACACAAGAAACACCCCAACCGAAGATATTAGAGCTNATACTCCAGAATATATTAATCTTGGACCACGCGAAGTTAAGTCAATGCGCTGCATCGACCCATTACATGTGCCGCATCGAACCCTAAGACAGAAACTATAAATACCCCAAGACCTAGACAAATTTTGTGTGCAACATTTGTCTAAGGAGCCGAGTTCAGTCGAAGAAGCAACACAAGAAACACCCCAACCGAAGATATTAGAGCTTTAAGAAGGTCCTGCATGTATTTAATTCATTAAGTAGTTTTGTTTTATTGTAATAGCACACTTTAAATCATCAGGATAGATGGGCATGTGTATGTGACTACGGAAAATCATACACACCTCTTAAAATTCCTTTCCCATCAATTAAAGTTTATATGATGATGTCTTTGGTGACTTATATTAGTGCATTAATAACCTCTGTGTCTAGCTGAGCACTGCTTGGGCTGCCATACCCCTTCCTCGCCTATTTAATATGACGTCTTTGGATAAATAGGATAGTCATAAGTAATCATTAAGGGTTTTCCTGCCGATATAATGAGATCCAACGAGAAAGATTTAACTAATATACACTTCCTATAAAACTAGCAATAAAACAAGTGACAAGCTACTTAATTACCAGGACAGGTCTTCTTACAATCTCTATTATCTATCTGTGTACGTGTATGCTATTCGCTGATTCGTGCTCATTAGTTTAATTTACTGTTTAATAAAACTAATCTGTGCCAGTCTCTCAGGTTGAACCTCCTATGCGTTAGAGTAGGCTGTAAAACTAACTTAGGTTATTAAAATACTGATGCATGGTTTTGTGACCTTACAACAGGTTTTACCTCTCGAGGGATCTCAAGAGGCTTACAACCCCACCAGGCAGTGTACATGACCGATGTAGTATAGGATAGTGGTAAGTACGGGGGATTGATCGTTCTCTCACAGGGAATAGTGTTCGTTAGGATAAAAAACTACTCTAATAGGTCTAAGGGTGAAGGAAGATTCTTTTTGTATTTTTATGTTTTTATGAAAGCAAGCTAAAATCTCAGTTTTAAAGGAGTGGGCGGAATTAGTTGCTAGTCAACTAACCCAAGATAACTACAATTGCAAATAAAATAAAATATCTAAACTATTGTGGTTGTGAAAACTATGTGGAGAAAAGTGTGTTTACTTAGACTTCATTACTCCCTAACTATCTTTTACCGATTAATTGATATGTATGTTACTTGTGTGGATGAAGGGTGTATTCCTAATAACTCATGGAGTGGCATACATATCTCTCCAATTCT
>LBNU01005040.1:19431-36901 GCA_014162995.1 Artemisia annua
GAATATAGTTGATAGATCTATTGGAGTTTGACAACTCCCGTTGATACTACCTCTCACTGGAGGGTATCAATAAGTACTATATTTGAACCCTCTATGAAGGATTAACTTTGGCAAGTTATCCTTCTCGTCCCCTCATGGTTGGTCTGCAGACCCCATGACCCGGACTGTTAACGTGTGGTTCATGAGCTTAGTGCAACATACCCCACTCTTGATAATTGTATATGCATTGCAATTATCACAAATACTACATTTTCCTTGAAGGATGTAACAACTGAACCCTGTGGAACTTGTATTCACTATCACCTAAACCTATGACTCTCACTCAACACCTAGTGTTGACTTTTTAAGCATGTATCCTAGGTATATCACTACTACGGAGCTATGGCAGGAAGAGGCACTGAACTTGGAGCACTTTCAAACTGGTTATCATTCAAACATAACGTTTCACCTAGACTTTGGGACCTCATCAATTGTAAAAGTATATCTTTTACTATAAAAACTATGATAATTTAATGAATGTTAACTTATTTTCTAAAAACGTCTCTTTTCGAGTCGTTTTCTATTACTGTAACTGTGATTCCATGAAGTAATACCCCAACCCTAAATCCGCTGCGAACCGTGAAAATGGGGGTGTTACAATAACTTCTTAGGATTTACTTAATGACAAGATCCATAAAGTAACATCATGTAGTTGGGATAAGTCCTATATTCGGTATCGTTGAATATCATCTGAATTGGCATGTCCACGCATCAATATACTTTAAGTATATTACACCAAATTCAGATTTGTCTTAATTTAATAATATTTCCATATTATTAACCGACAACGGGCAATTTATAATAACATTTACTCATGGATTAAACATACAAACATAGGATACAATATATATTATAAATTAAACATACCAAATATTTAATTTATTATATCTTTTATCCAAATACTAAATAGATCAATGCATGATAACTCTAGCTGATGAATTATATCTCAAGTAATGACATTCACACTTGTTGACAAAACATAAATCATCCAACTTTGATCTATCGTAATTTTGTGAATACTTATTTAAGAATTCAACTAGTGAAGCTCTTGTATGTGCATACTCAACTATTTTGATAATGCCACATAATATTTCATAAAGTGTGTGACATTGACACATCGTTAACCACCAATTTATGATAATCAAACTTCCAATACATTTTAAAGTTTAAAGTATTCTTATTCTTTAATTAATGTATAATGCAAGCATGCTCTTAGTAAGCACAACTATTATATATGGCTAAGGATGAAATCCTTACCATGACTAGTATTGAGTTTCATCTCAATTTCATTAGCGTCATTGTATGCAAACAACAATATGCTCTTTAAAATTCCCGTAAACATTAATATCTATTATGTAATGTTTGATGCCTTCCAAACATTCAAGTTTGTCAGCTATGACAATTTTCACAACAATTAAAAAATTATTCATCTATAGAATCTGGAAGCTATTCCAGGCTGAGGATGTGATTCTATATCCAAACATATTCATTTAGAATATTCATTACACAAGTTATCTAATAACTTTCAATTAGATATCAATGTTGTCAAATCATCTTGTATTTAAGCATGATACAACAATAACATGATGTACATGAAAAATCCTTGAATCATACTTAGATTTTATTCATGTTCTACATTTCCATTTATATTATCTAAATGATATATCATGTTCTATTAGATTCATTTACCGCACATGTTTATTAAATAATAAATTTTTATTTCAAGGTTGTATGTTTTATTTACTAAATCTTTCAAGTAAAGTTTCATTCCAAACTAAGACTTAACATTTTACTTATATGGAATGTTACTTATTATATGTTTTACAACATATATGATTTAGGAAATTAAGCATAATACTCCCACTAGCTTTTAGGGATACTTAGAAATTATCTTATTTCAATTATAAATCAAAACATGGATTTAATAATTAAACATAAGAGTAACCTCCTAGATGCATGAACTTATCCAATTCATAAATTATTGTACTTTGTACACTTTCAAAGATTTATTTGAATTCATAAACTCCTTTTGATTACTTACTGTCCTCGCTCAAGTAATCAATCAAGAAAGAGTTTTGATATTCCATTGTAAATTTCATATTAATGAAAATATGACAATCATAATCTTTATATATTTAATGTGTTTAGGATAGAATATTCAATCACAGTTAATTGCTTAAATTTGATTAAGAGTCTTGTCATAAGACATGCATTAAATACGTGTACAATATTGTCCATATGATTTCTATACAAAGATTTAAACCACAAGGATTACCTTATCTTTGAAGAAACTCATCTTCATTTTCTAGTCTAACTATTAAGATAAACCAAGTTTCTAAAATTGATTATCTTTATGGACAACATCTTAATCATTCATAGCATGTGTACTTTACCCAATTCCATATTTTGTAATGTATCATAAAATAATCCTCAAAATATTAATCCAATATCTGAGATATCCTTGTGGATCTATGAATGAGAATTCCATCATTTTGAGGTTTATCATTTACATGTTAAGCCTCATCATGATTTTTACTAGTGTGTTTTAGAAGATTATGTATCTTGTAATTTTATCTTTTAAAGATCAAAACTCCCACTTGATTTTAGTAATTTAAAGACTATCTATAAATACTTAGCAAATAGAGCAACAATATAATATTCTCTTTTGGGACATTACAAAACACAATGACAGTTAATGACTATTCTTTGTTAATAACCTACTCATAAGTAGTATAACAAATTCATAACTTCATTTTAAAACCTTAATGTGATTCATCACATTCCATCATATGATGGTGTCTTATCAATCTTCTAGGTTGGAGTCTTATTGAGTGTATTCAATCCATACTCAATTTTCTAACTTTGATACCATTTGGAAGAAAAGAAGTCATAGTTATCTTTAATCAAACAATATAACAAGAGTTTGATTTTCCTAACTGAACATACCATAAACATTTGGTATTTCATTAGGACTAATATTGTAAGACAATCTAACAATATTTAAGATAACCATATTCCTTTTGGCTTGTCTATTTACCAACTAAGTCATTTTAACGGTATAATAGTATTTTCAAGCCAATTACATGCTTTATAACACAAGTACTTTTGACAAAGTCACTTCATGTCCATGTCTCTACAAGAAAACATAAACTGTTATAATCCCACTATACGTTATAAGTCATTTAACAATTTAATGACTTCATGTATATGTCTTAATTAAAAAACATAACAAGATAACGTCTTACTTTATTATAAGTCTTGTAACAATTAAAAGACTTTATGTTTATATCTTTACTATGAAACATAAACATGTTTAACTAAAGTAATTATAAACACCATCTCTTGGTTTCAATAGTATTTTCGAGTTAATTTATTACTTCACAATAATGTAAAACAGCATTATTTCTTCATTTATTTATGTCATTCCAAGAACACATAAATATTCAGATTGAAGTAGCATTAGATTACTTTATTAATTTAAGTCATTCTAAGAATTCATAAATATACAGATTAAAGTAGTCTTGATATCATATTGACACATGTTGTAATAGGTATCTAATTTAGAAACTGCAAATTAACGTAATTCCATTACATCAATTGATCTGCTAGTAATGAAAGTATGAATTTACCTTTCCATTGCAATCTAGCCAAGCTCTCACATGACGTAAATTACAACTTCAAGTGTTTCTTAAATTAGATGTGTATAAGCCCTATTATAATGTTAGTCTCTTACCTTGCAGTCAAGAGAATCCTTTAAATCATATCTTTATGAGTTGTTTCTTGCACGGGTTAATACACATAAATGTTACTAAAGTTTCACAAAAATTTGCTTTTAGCTACTATAGTTTTTTTTGTTCAAAGAGGTTACTCATGTTTGCGTGACCAGTTAATTAGGTTACTCCATATATTACAACTTATGATAGCAGGTAAAAAGTTACTAAATGGTCCTTGTGGGTTGTCGGGTTTAACAGATTTAGTCTTTAGATTTTTTTTTCTCGAATCCTCTCCTGTGGGCGACCCGTAACGGGGTTTCCTTTCGTTTTATATGTTTTTCTCGAATCCTCTCCTATGAGTGATGGATCGAGTCATGAAACAAGAACATAAGTGCGTTTAATACATTGATACGAGAATAAAATATCGATTTTTCCCCCAATATCTTTGTTTTCCGACACCAAGCTAGGGAGGTGCCATTAAACCCATCCCTAGTGTTTTTTACTCATCTCCATTTTTTATTCCCTCAAAAAAACAACATGACACAAAAACAATTAACCCATGTGAGTCACCTCGACACTTCGTCACCTATAACTCCATAATTAACCATTGCCATCCTTCTTCAAGTGACAAACATCATTCTAGGTCAAGCGCATGACATATACTCGGTTGGACTTTTTAGCCAATCTACCGCTTTCTCAAAAAATAATGACCAAATGAAAACAAGAAATAGTAAATTTGTCATATTTGTTAAGGGTTTTGTTAAACACCAAATATACAACAAGAACATAACACTAATATGCAAGTTGCCAAAAACTTATTTTCTTCTTTTTAAACCCAAAGGCATCGTAAATACGCAAGTACTTGGAATAGTAGATTGATATTAAGTAAACCATAATTCTTTTGAAGTTGATAACTGATAAGCTCAATATTCAACATTAATATCAATTAATACATGTAGTAACACTTCTTTATTCTTATTCCATAATATATATATTAGCATATTGGTTTCAACAAAATACAGAAGCCCCACATTATTTGCATCGAATGGTGTTAAGCAGAGACGTGTATTTACTTTACATGTGAATTTTGATGTTTTGTCCGTTTGCATATGTTTTTACACGTTTTTGCCCGTAACGGGTTGTTGTAATTGGGTCGAGTGGTTTAACAATCCTCATATCGCACTTTCTATTCCTACTTAATTACAATCCTCAATTTTAAGATTTTTAAATCACGAGTCTTTAACTTTAAAAAGACTATGGTTAAGATTTTGTGTACAACTAATACATACACACCAACAATGTGTGAGTATATACACTATACGTATCAACAAAAAGATTGCCTCATACCAAAAACAAATATTTTCCGCGAAGTACTAAGTTTGAAAACATTATCCGCGAAGTACTAATATCGGGTTCTATACATTATCCACGAAGTACTAAGTTTTAAAACATTAATGACTTCCTAAGGACTAAATTCGTTATACCCGCCATGCCACAGGGACCAAAAATGTAAATTAAAGATAGTGGAAAACCGGTACACCCGGTATCCCACCCTGGGAGTAACCTAATTAACCGAACCCGTTTACATGAGTAACCTAATTAACTGGTCACGCAAACATGAGTAACCTCTTTGAACCAAAAAAAACTATAGTAACTAAAAGCAAATTTTTGTGAAACTTTAATAACATTTGTGTGTATTAACCCTTTCTTGCACACAATTAAATATGACATTTCTCCCACTTGTGCATGGAACAACCTCATATAGCTGATAAACAACACGACATGCATTTGTTTATGTGATCAATATGATTGTGTCATAGATTTTTGCATAACAAGTAGATGTAGAACAACAATGTCTAGTAAGGAAACGTACAAGACTAACCTTAAAAGTATGAGTGTCTACATTTGAAAAGTAATTATCTTTAGCTACCAAGATGTCAAAGCTTGTAACTCCCACTGAATTAAAGATCATTACAATAATTCCTTACTCAGTAATAAGTACACAATACTCCCACTGAATTTGACAATATTGTAAGTGTTTCATAGTCAGTGAAAGAAAATAGTGTGCTTTTAACTTTCCAACACCTTTGAATGTCCATACGTAACAATTACTTATGCATTAAAGAGTGTATTCTACTACGTAAATGATGAAATAACCATCAATGCTATTAACTTGAAAAATTGGGCATGCAATTTCTTCCTTAACATGTCTACCATCCCACAATGTATGTAGCACCTTTTAAATAGCAAAAACAACCAGATGAATAAACTAGTTTGTCTTTTACCATTTTTCGGTAAGTAGTCTAGCTTCTAATTATAATAACTTATAAAGTTCTAGTTAACCAAATGTCATATTTGTTATAAAAGAATTCAATCACCAAATAGAGTACTGAAATCTTTATAGAAAATGAGCAATTCTTAACTATTAAAGTTTGTCATGAGTTATATATATTAGAATTTAGACAACTCTAATGTTCCTATCATACTTTCTCATTCATGAAAAGGAATAAGGTTAAATCTCACTCTTCCTTCATGGAAAGGAGACTTTGTTTGTCTTTTAAGTAAATTTTTCTTAATCAAACATTTGTTCAAAAACAGAACGAGATCAATTTACCAAAGCCCAGACGTCGTTTACGGTTTTAACGTTGCTTTAATACATTAAAAGAATTAACAAAATTCAATTTTAGTATTTTCGATAATAAAATCTTTAAGAAAATAAAATACCCATTCGTAAATATTCATATAAACCATAGTATTTTCTTAAAGCTAGGATCCTAATTGACATAGTTTCATTACATCAGTTGATCTGCTAGTAATGAAAGTATTCAACAAGGTAATTGCCGAACAATGATTGCCAAAATCATATTGCAATTCCTAGATCATTATGGGATTTACATTCACAAAAAACCTTTGCAATGTAAGCATGTTTCATCCCCATCTAATGCCTTGAGTCCAAGTTCTCACTTCCTACTCAATTTAAGTCGTCTAATTTAAAAACTGCAAACCCATATTTCCATATCATTTAGTTGATCTGCTAGTAATGAAAGTATAAAGTTTACCTATCCATTGCAATCTAACCAAGCTCTCACATGACGTAAATTACAACTTCAAGTGTTCTTTAATTAGATGGCATTTGACTTAATTTTGTAAGGGTATTAATTTTGATGTGTGTAATCAAAATAATGTATGAAGAAGCATGCATACAACTTCATAACATTGGTTTTTACAAAACAATTTTATTTACCAATTCACTAAGATCAAATTAACAAAGTTTTGATTAAGGTATTGGGTTCACCAATCAAGGAATTACCTTCAATTATCATCCACTATATCGTACTTTTGCATAAGTCATAAGACTTAGTGTTTCGGATAATCATAGTGGAATTGAGGTCAATTCGCCCTTAATATGATATTGTACATAAAATAGTGGTACTAGGTAAGTTCAATTTGACGCACAAGCGAGCGTAGAAACAAAGGTCAGCGCAAGGCTTATTAAAAACCCATTTCTACTTATACCCACCTTATAGTTTGTCAAATCAAGTCCGCCATTCAACTATTGGTACAAAAACACCACTCAATTAAAACCTTGAAATTTTGACTCTTAAATAACCAAAACAAATTTCGCCATATATTTAGTCCATATTATTTTTCTATTTAAAAAATTACCCTTTTTGTTTATAAACATGTCTTCACAATACATAAGCAAAAACACAAGTAATTCAAATAAAAAAATAAACAGCTAAATAAAAAAAGAGTAAATTACACCGTTCGTCCCTGTGGTTTGCTCCAAATCACTACCGTAGTCCCTGATCTATTTTTTTTGCTTTTTTGATCTTTATGGTTTACATATTGCACGCTGTCAGTCCCTATCGCTAACTGTCGTTATCTTCTCCGTTAAGAGACAATTGTCAAGTGGCAACATTAGTCCATTAACCAAACGATCATTTGCAACGTTAGTCCTTTATACTAACAACCGTTACTAATTAATTCAAATTTTGGTTTTCTTAAAAAAATTATTTTCTACGCGGTTTTTATCGTTTACGCCCGTTTTCATGCGTTTTCTTAGTTTTCGTCCGTTTTTAAACGTTTTCGTGCGTCTTTATACGTTTTCATATGTTTTCCTTACGTTTTCATTCGTTTTTATACGTTTTCTTACGTTGTCATACGGTTTTATCTGTTTTTATACGTTTTTGTCTGTTTTTCCCCGTTTCATGCGTTTTCGTCCGTTTTTATACGTTTTCGTCCATTTTTATACCTTTTATTCTGTCTTTATATGTCTTCGTCTATTTTTCTTACGTTTTCATGCGTTTTTAACCCAATGGTCAAGTGGCAACCTTAGTCCATTAACCAAACAATCATTTGCAACGTTAGTCCCTTATACCAACGGCCATTTCTAATTAACTCAAATTTTGGTTTTTATTGGTTTCGCCCGTTTTCTTACGTTTTTGCCAGTTTTCATGCGTTTTCTTACACTTTCGTCCGTTTTTAAACGTTTTCATCCCTCTTTATACGTTTTCGTCTATTTTTCTTACGTTTTCATACATTTTATCCGTTTTTATACGTTTTCATACGGTTTTATCCGTTTTTATACGTTTTCATACGGTTTTATCCGTTTTTATATACATTTTCTCTTGTTTTATTACGGTTTCTTACGGATGAAAGTGTATAAAAACAGATGAAAATGGATAAAAATGGATAAAAACGTATTGAAACGCAAGAAAAGTGTATTAAAACAGACAAAAACGTATACAAAAGGACAAAAATGTATAAAACGGACAAAAACGTAAGAAAATGTATACAAACGTAAGAAAACGGGTGAAAACGTAAGAAAACGAGCGAAAACATATAAAAACGGATGAAACCATATAAAAACGGATGAAAACATATGAAAACGTAAGAAATACGGAGAAAAACGTAAAAAACAGAGGAAACATATAAATAAAAAAATGTAGAAAAATGGATAAAACCATATGACAACGTAAGAAAATGTATAAAAACGGATGTATAAAAACGGATAAAAACGAAGGAAAACGTAAGAAAAATAGACGAAAACGTATATAGACAGACAAAAAAGTATAAAAATGGACGAAAATGTATAAAAACGGACGAAAACGTAAGAAATGCATGAAACGGGGAAAAACAGACGAAAACGTGTAAAAACGGATAGAACCGTATGACAACGTAAGAAAACGTATAAAAACAAATGAAAACATAAGAAAAACAGATGAAAACGTATAAAGATGGACGAAAACGTATAAAAACGGACGAACACTAAGAAAACGCATGAAAACGGGTGAAAACGATAAAAACCGCGTAGAAAAGAATTTTTTTAAGAAAACCAAAATTTGAGTTAATTAGTAACGGTCGTTAGTATAAAGGAATAATGTTGCAAATGATCGTTTGGTTAATGGACTAATGTTGCCACTTGACAATTGTCTCTTAACGGAGAAGATAACGACAGTTAGCGATAGGGACTGACAGCGTGCAATATGTAAACCATAAGGATCAAAAAAGCAAAAAAAATAGATCAGGGACTACGGTAGTGATTTGGAGCAAACCATAGGGACGAACGGTGTAATTTACTCATAAAAAAACATACATAACATAACCATTACTATGTATTAAAATATGTAGCCACATGCAAACTTAATTCGATAATCCTATTAAAAATCAATTCTAGGTTTTCATAACACATAATTGATTCCTTAATATTGGAGTCTTCCCCAATTCGACATCTGTCAATTAACTTACATGTATACGATATAATCTTAACAATTAATTCATATAGCCAATTTAAACATATTTAAATTATTTAGACATAAAATCCATGCTAAACATGCACGTTTTCATGGATTTACACATAACAATTATTGCATATAGTCACAAGATCATTTACATAAACACATAAACATGTTAATCCTAGGGTTTCTAATCATTATTAAAACCAAAAACCAAAACCCTAAAAAATTTTTTACAATAAATCGACCTAAAAAAAATTAGGGTTTGGATTTTCTAAATCCTAACTTGATTAACAAGAAAAAAACAATTAAAATTTTGTTTTTTATGTGTTATGGTAATTAATTACACACTATAACGGCTCATGATGCCACTGTTGGAATTTTATACTCATGACAATCATATATAAACAATAACATCAAGTAAGCATAGCGGAAGCAATTAAGATCATATAAGTATACTTAACTAACCAAACATTAAAGTAAACGTACCTTTGATTCTAGTAAGAACAAGAATCAATCTTTGATTATTCTTCAATTGGATCAAGAACCCTAATTAGGGTTTGTGAATGGATTAAAGAATAACCCCTTACTTTTTTGTTATTCAATCCAAGATATAACCAATAGTGTGGTTATATCACGTTCTTGTACACACGTACTAATACAAAGTAAATGATTATGCAAGTAATTGAAAAACACAAAACACTTTAGAGCTTAAAAATCGAAACCCTAAATTCTTAGGGTTGTTTGATCGAATTTTATAACAAAGAAAAGAAAAGAAAACACAAGGTATTGTGTGTACAAAAGATATGAAACAATGAACCTTGTGTTTGCTTATATACTTGAGTTTACTTAGAGATCAAGCAACTAAGGAGGTTACCCCTCTTTGGCCGATTGGTTTAGGATATCCCTTAGGGATTCCGGAACCTTCTTGACTTACCAAAAACTCATACGTATCACTTTCCTTTTATTCGTCTAACGGTTGTTAGTCACTTTCCGTTAAATACTAACGGTCGTTAAGTGTTTTATGTTTATTAATAATTATATATAACATTTATAAATAATTATTCATTTACTCTTCATACGTAAAGTGTGCAATCCCGTGATCTCGAGTTCGATCCTAACATACGTCTATTAATTTATGTTCATAAACTAACAATATCTAAACCTCACATGAGCAACATTTAGTTACCTAACACTTTACCATGGGCGGTTTTGGGCCGGCGCACCATCAGCAACCGAGCCGGGCCCAACCCACTAAGGGGCACTAAAATTTTTTATACTCATTATATGTACTAGGCTCAACCCACTTTTTTTATTTTGTAGAAGTAATACTTTTGTTGCAAGAATGATTTTTGTTCGTATTTTTTGGCTTTTCGTACTTGATTATGGTCTATGGATATTATAATATAGGGGCATTTTTTTTTTCGTGCCGGGCCTAATTTTTTTTTTTACGTTCTCAGCACCGCCCCTGACTTTACAGATAAATTACAGACTCCACAAACTAACTTTCAGACCTATAGTAAATCACTAGTCTTCCATGATTCTAGATTATATGGCTAGAGCGGTGATGTCATTATTTTGTTTTTGTCTAATTCGCTTGCTCAACTATAGTCATATGTCTTATACTTAAGATTAGGCATTTGGTTGTTTGTGTGTAACAACAAACAAGATAACCATGGACAATTGGGTAGGTATGACCCAATTTTGTTAAGAAATGTAGCATTCATATAATGGACTTTCATTATTTTCATGTACTTTATTAATAAAGGAAAGTAGGTTCACGATTTTGGTCACATGTCAACTTCATGCTTTCTTGTTCCTACAAAATGACAATTGATTTTTTTATAAATTGGATAATACAAAAAAGACTGAGCAAGTAGAATTTAAATTATTCTTAGTGGGGTTTTTTTTTTTTTTTTTTTTTTTTTTTTTTAACAAAAAATTATTCTTAGTGGTTGATAGATGGATAATATTGAAAACTAAACAAGAATAATTCCTCTTAATATCAATTTACGTCAAAATAATTAGTATTATTTTAATTATTATTTATGCAAATAATTCAAAGTGTGAATTGAAGAAGAGTAGGAGCTTGTGGCGAGCTTCTAAAAATCACTGACTACATAAATGGGTTGCATGTTTGATTCTCGCAAGAATAATTATTGACGAGGACAAGGAATCAGTGGAAGAACTTGTAGAAGACTAGACGAAGCAACTTGAACACACGAAGCAGATCTTAAACAAGACCAAGAAATTGGTGTTGCTTTGCCCCTCAATATCCAAGGGCGCCGCAACAGCGTTGCTTTGCCCCCCAAAACCCAAGGGCACTGCAATGGAAGAGTTTTTAGCAAATTGAGTGCTCACTGTGCCGCCCCTCAAAACCCTTGGACACTGCAACAGGCCACTTTTGTTAGATTTCCAGTTCTTTTTTCTTCATATTTTGCACAAGATACTTTTCACTATAAATACAAATATAAGACTTATGATTGTGTAATTTATATCATTTGGTTAGAAAGTTATTCCCTTGAGGTGCGCCTCAATTATCAACCCTTAAATTAGGGTTTATCTGTTTGATCATAAAATTTCCCCGTAGAATATTACATCTTATCAATAAGGAATATACATACTACAAACCTTATAAACTCTAATAGAACTAAGCCGATAGACGGGCTCGGGACTACACACATAATTATCATTTAATACTCTCTCGCAATCCGAGCAGCGAAATCGTAAAAGCTCGGATTGAATTTGAAAACTAAAAAACATTAAAGCCATAACTAATTAGTTGATGAAGACATGTGACGGAGTGACAGCAAGCAGACACAAATATTCAAGCAAAAGTATAAATATAACACCAAAAAGCATTAAAGCAATATTATTTGCTGTTGAAAATATCTTATAACAAAGGCTAACAAATCTTCAAACGGCAGTAGCAAAAGCAAATAAGCAAAAATATTTTTTTGATGGAGGTTACGGCGGCGCGTATCGGCACGTCGGCCTTCGATGAGGAGGTTTTTGTTGGGTTTTGTGCAGAATCGAAAGAGAGTTATGTTAACCACGTCAATTAATTTTAAACAATTCAAAAGTTATGACTAAAACAGTACGCATGTAATGTTTTGGTTGAAATTGCATAGGTTTTTCTTTTTCTCTTTCTTTTGAAGAAGAGATAAATGACGGGCTAAGAGTTTGACGGGGTGCCATAGAAGCAGTGGCCCACTAGCTCTCAGGATCAGACCCACTCATGATAATAAGTTATGGCTTTTATTGCCATGTTTTTTTAGATTTCTTTAAAGTTTATTTAGTTTTCTAATCAAATGCGAGCTTTTGCGATTTCACAGCTCAAATTCTGAGAGAGTATTAAAAGACAGATTAGAGACCCTAACCTGGTTGTGGGTTTAGGGTCGTCATCAAGGTTCCCATGTGACCTTCATTATATATGCTTGATTAATAAAAACATAACACCTTACGGAGAATACACCAATCAACATTATCAATTCGTTTTCGCGTCGTGTGCCAATTATTTAGTTGAACTATTTCCAACTTTCTTCAACCAGAGTTTAGGGTATGTTTGGTTCGTGGAATTTAAAATCACGGGACTTCAAATTCTTGAGATCTCTAATTTCTGAGAAAGTGAAATTCTTTCGCATGTTTGATTGAAAGAATTTTGTGTAAGAATTTTAAATGTTTTAACAACAAATGATATAATAAAATAGATCATTTGCAAACTTTATATACGAACATAAATGATAAATGATTAAATGGATGTTTTACTTGTGTATTGAATCGAAGAGCTCTTTAATTTGTGTAACAGCATAAAATCAGTTACTCGTTTATTATATACTACTTTAACACTAACAAATATACTTCACGTAAAAAAAAGAAAAGAGTGCCCTTTAGAAAAAGAACGTACATTGGAACTAATTTATTAGAAAATGTTGTAAATATTAATGGGCTTATGTCGCTTTAAGGTTTGAGATGTATTCATCCACCCCATGTATACAATCCACTTGTAACCTTGATGATGACTAAATAAGAATTCTCTCTTCCTCTCTTGTTCTTGTTTATTATTTTGTAACACGTTATCAGCACGATAGCCTCAGAAAAAGGACGAAAAAGGAAAAGATAGGGGTGACGAATAAACGGCTCGAGTTAACTCACGACTGGATCTTGGATCTAGATAGGTACGTATCCAATATCATCAAGTCATTATTTTTATAATATTCATGATTATCTGCATGATATGATATGTTAAAATTTAAATTGTTCATTCCATGATATGGTAAATTGTTCATGATTATCTGCATGATCATCATGTCATTATTTTGTATAAAAGATAAATCTTTGTCATCAACGTTAATAGCGATGAACATAAATTTGTGATTATATAAAGAAAACCAATAACGTTGTGTTATTATATATATTAAGATCCTCAAGATCTATTATGCTCTCTTCAAGAGAATTCAAGTTTTATTGTCATTAATCTTGTAATTGCATGATCTTTGTGTTTAAAGTATCTACTGTTTTTCGACCTCTTTGATACGTTTCCACTTAAGTTATATCCTTTACCTCTATGCATTTGGCACATATTATAGATACAAAACTTGTTCCAATGTAAGGCCTCTGTAAATGATAGTACACTTATTCGTCTGTTATTATTAATAAATGACAAACTTATGGATCAAGTTAAGAATATATATGGTTAGTACGTAGTATGTATTGTAAGATATATCCTTGTGGTATGATATATGTGTAAATTTTGTGATAATAAGAAAAAAAAAATTGTTAATATAGTGATATATGCAATTAATTATGTGTCACATACATCATGCATGTATATATGCGATATAACTTGTAATTTTATATTGTTCATCATGTACGTTTATTTTGGGTAATTAAGTCAGTCCTTTGTTTCATTAATTAATTAGTTATATGGAGCTTACATATTTTTTGGTTAGAAGTTTTGTAAAAGTATAATTGATCTTATATAATTTACTAAGATTTTTTCTTTTAATATGCCTGGCATTTATATCTTTTGCCATAAGGTAAGTTGGATAGACGATGATAAATGGTCACGCGAAAGCAATCGGCATCGCTATTAGTGGCCATGAACACATTAACGTGGAAGTATTATAAATTTTGAGAAACAGTCCTTTGTTATTACATTGCTTTTGCGGTTAATATCATGCATTATTAAATATTATATATATAATTAAAGAACGTGATAAACTTATTTAAAAAACAATAAATGTTCTGTTGTGACTACATCAAGAGAACCATGTTTTATTTCTTGTTATTTTTTTTATTTTTTTTTTTGACTTCTCTTATAGTTTACAAGAATAATAAATGTTTTATTGTTATTACTTGAAGAAAATCAAAGTAACATAACCTCATGTTATGTTAGAAAAAAAAATTAGGAGAAACTCATCTTCTTCGTGAGGACCTTAAAATGGAATACTTAACGATGAAAGATTCGTTAAATTACGGTAAGATCTCAAGGATACATTACCACACAAAAAAGCAAGTAATATTCCCAAAAATCTCGCTATGATTATATGCACCTCAAACTGCATTAAAAAAACATAAGCGAGTTCGGTCTCATAATTTCATGTTTAGGATATCCCTTAGGGATTCCGGAACCTTCTTGACTTACCAAAAACTCATACGTATCACTTTCCTTTTATTCGTCTAACGGTTGTTAGTCACTTTCCGTTAAATACTAACGGTCGTTAAGTGTTTTATGTTTATTAATAATTATATATAACATTTATAAATAATTATTCATTTACTCTTCATACGTAAAGTGTGCAATCCCGTGATCTCGAGTTCGATCCTAACATACGTCTATTAATTTATGTTCATAAACTAACAATATCTAAACCTTCACATGAGCAACATTTAGTTACCTAACACTTTACAGATAAATTACAGACTCCACAAACTAACTTTCAGACCTATAGTAAATCACTAGTCTTCCATGATTCTAGATTATATGGCTAGAGCGGTGATGTCATTATTTTGTTTTTGTCTAATTCGTTTGCTCAACTATAGTCATATGTCTTATGCTTAAGATTAGGCATTTGGTTGTTTGTGTGTAACAACAAACAAGATAACCATGGACAATTGGGTAGGTATAACCCAATTTTGTTAAGAAATGTAACATTCATATAATGGACTTTCATTATTTTCATGTACTTCATTAATAAAGGAAAGTAGGTTCACGATTTTGGTCACATGTCAACTTCATGCTTTCTTGTTCCTACAAAATGACAATTGATTTTTTTATAAATTGGATAATACAAAAAAGACTGAGCAAGTAGAATTTAAATTATTCTTAGTGGGTTTTTTTTTTTTTTTTTTTTTTTTTTTTTTAACAAAAAATTATTCTTAGTGGTTGATAGATGGATAATATTGAAAACTAAACAAGAATAATTCCTCTTAATATCAATTTACGTCAAAATAATTAGTATTATTTTAATTATTATTTATGCAAATAATTCAAAGTGTGAATTGAAGAAGAGTAGGAGCTTGTGGCGAGCTTCTAAAAATCACTGACTACATAAATGGGTTGCATGTTTGATTCTCGCAAGAATAATTATTGACGAGGACAAGGAATCAGTGGAAGAACTTGTAGAAGACTAGACGAAGCAACTTGAACACACGAAGCAGATCTTAAACAAGACCAAGAAATTGGTGTTGCTTTGCCCCTCAATATCCAAGGGCGCCGCAACAGCGTTGCTTTGCCCCCCAAAACCCAAGGGCACTGCAATGGAAGAGTTTTTAGCAAATTGAGTGCTCACTGTGCCGCCCCTCAAAACCCTTGGACACTGCAACAGGCCACTTTTGTTAGATTTCCAGTTCTTTTTTCTTCATATTTTGCACAAGATACTTTTCACTATAAATACAAATATAAGACTTATGATTGTGTAATTTATATCATTTGGTTAGAAAGTTATTCCCTTGAGGTGCGCCTCAATTATCAACCCTTAAATTAGGGTTTATCTGTTTGATCATAAAATTTCCCCGTAGAATATTACATCTTATCAATAAGGAATATACATACTACAAACCTTATAAACTCTAATAGAACTAAGCCGATAGACGGGCTCGGGACTACACACATAATTATCATTTAATACTCTCTCGCAATCCGAGCAGCGAAATCGTAAAAGCTCGGATTGAATTTGAAAACTAAAAAACATTAAAGCCATAACTAATTAGTTGATGAAGACATGTGACGGAGTGACAGCAAGCAGACACAAATATTCAAGCAAAAGTATAAATATAACACCAAAAAGCATTAAAGCAATATTATTTGCTGTTGAAAATATCTTATAACAAAGGCTAACAAATCTTCAAACGGCAGTAGCAAAAGCAAATAAGCAAAAATATTTTTTTGATGGAGGTTACGGCGGCGCGTATCGGCACGTCGGCCTTCGATGAGGAGGTTTTTGTTGGGTTTTGTGCAGAATCGAAAGAGAGTTATGTTAACCACGTCAATTAATTTTAAACAATTCAAAAGTTATGACTAAAACAGTACGCATGTAATGTTTTGGTTGAAATTGCATAGGTTTTTCTTTTTCTCTTTCTTTTGAAGAAGAGATAAATGACGGGCTAAGAGTTTGACGGGGTGCCATAGAAGCAGTGGCCCACTAGCTCTCAGGATCAGACCCACTCATGATAATAAGTTATGGCTTTTATTGCCATGTTTTTTTAGATTTCTTTAAAGTTTATTTAGTTTTCTAATCAAATGCGAGCTTTTGCGATTTCACAGCTCAAATTCTGAGAGAGTATTAAAAGACAGATTAGAGACCCTAACCTGGTTGTGGGTTTAGGGTCGTCATCAAGGTTCCCATGTGACCTTCATTATATATGCTTGATTAATAAAAACATAACACCTTACGGAGAATACACCAATCAACATTATCAATTCGTTTTCGCGTCGTGTGCCAATTATTTAGTTGAACTATTTCCAACTTTCTTCAA
>LBNU01005040.1:46957-62481 GCA_014162995.1 Artemisia annua
TGATGTGATGGAGGGTCTAGCCGAGCATGATCACATTGATCAAAAAGACCTAGGTTTTATGATCGATGACGATGAATCTCAAGAAACAGATGATGAATCTTTTGGGCAATTTGAATATAGCAGTCATGATCCTTATGATTCGGATATAGAAGTTGAGATGCCTAGAGAAGCACTTGAGATACTTGGGAAAATGTTAGGGTTAGGTTCTACTAAAGCACATGATGAGAATATAGGTGATCTTGACACGAGTAGTGACGAGGTAAATAACCCAAGCCCACCAAGTACTCCACAAGTCCTACCATCATTGGAGGCACACACATCACCCGTGACCTACCCGGAAGAAGTAGAAGAGACTATAGGAACCCCAATAGAGGTTCAACCCTTGGACCAAACACAACTAGAAGAAATAGGTTTGATTACTTGTAGTAATGACCTTTCTTTTAGTTCTATGGAAGTTCCTAGTTTTGATGAATCGGAGCCTCGACCAAAACCGTTAGCTAATCTTCCATCCTTGGATGAGAATTTAGGAATTGAAATAGGTCCCGATCCACCCATCAAACCATATAGTCCGGGTAGTTTTACGTTGAAGGTAGTAGACTTTCAGCTTTGTAGAGAGGAAGTTAACATAGGAGTGAGCCAAGACCTTACATGCTTACATAACCCACTCATGATAGATCACAAGAAACATTATGGGTTTAAGCCTGGTTTATTAGGTCAAGATGGATTCCCAACTAGGAGCCTTTCGAAGTTGATTGAAGATGATCCCTTTTTAGGAGAAAATTTCAATTCACCCATTGACCCAATTGAACTAGGTAAGGTCATGATGAAAGGAGTGCAACCCTTTGAGCATACAATTCATCCCCCACCCCTTTCTCACGTGGCATATTTCCACCCTAAGGGTGTGTGTCGCTACTTTCACCCGCACTTAATCCTAAGTGTAGGGAAAACCTCCCCTATTTCCGTTAAATAAGGGTAGAGTCAGGCTCGTGACTCGAACAAAAACAAGCGCTTCTTGGGAGGAAACCCAAGCTTTATTTGCTTTGTTTGTTTAGTTGTTTGTTTGATTTTATTTTTTCCGTATGTATGTTATTTTTCTTGTTATTGATTCATGCTTCAAAAAAAACTAACTTGTGAAAATGCTTTATTTTATTTTTAACTTCATCTTAACTACATATAAAGGTGTTTTGCAAAAGCTAAGTGTAAGGGAAATCTAAATCGGTTTATAAGAATGAATGAACATGAATCATAACAATGTAAATTAACATACATATTAGTATTCGTTTGAGTCAAATGCTTGTATTGAGTCATAATGAATTTTGCAGGAATTCCAGGAAGTAAGCTCTAGTTTTTCCAGANAAAGGTATTTTGCAAAAGCTAAGTGTAAGGGAAATCTAAATCGGTTTATAAGAATGAATGAACATGAATCATAACAATGTAAATTAACATACATATTAGTATTCGTTTGAGTCAAATGCTTGTATTGAGTCATAATGAATTTTGCAGGAATTCCAGGAAGTAAGCTCTAGTTTTTCCAGAATTTTTCCGGAAACTTAACATGAGAATTCTGTCAGATCATTTCTGACTGCGTCACGCAGTAATTTTCTGCAATTTGAAAGTTTTGTTTTTCTTCCGGAAACATAAAAAGTTTTGTTAATTCTCTAACTTATAATCTCCAGGAATTCTGCAAAAATATTCATTCCACAAGCATTATATCCTATAATAGATTATACCGCCGATTTTATGCGAGGTTGGCCTTTATTCTTTTTTCAGGTTAACAGGTTATTTTGGATAAGAAGATGATTTATATTTTGGAAGGGAAGCTTTGAGCGTTCATCTTTCTTGGAAGAAGATCTAACCATGTTACCTCACTATCTACATCAAACGAATCAGGGGAGTATTTGATTTCATTCTTTCATTTTATTTACTTTTACATCTTCTATTTGAACATTGGGGACAATGTTCGGTTTAAGTGTAAGGGGGGTAAATGTAGATACCTTAGAGAATACAATTGCGCTTGATTTTTTTTTGTTTGATAGTAAATTTGTAATAAAACCGAGAGAAATATTTGTTAGGGCAATTTTAGCGTCAATTTAAAATTTTTTACAACATTTAGAAGTAAAACCTTGGTCTTAATAAGCGTCTCATGGATAGGAAATTATATGACTAGCACAAAACCGTACCACTAAAAAAATTTTCCACCCCAAATATGTGAGGTTCACCCCTAGAATTGGTAGGAAAAGCATCCATCTTTGATGCTATGATGTGTGTACCAGTAGCACTTAGATTCTAGAACTTGCGTTAGGACCATCTCAAATCCACAAGTGAGACTACATTCGTGTAGTTAAGATTTACTACATGATAAGAGGCATTAGGATTAACCCATTGTTTTACACCCGTATATTTGTTATAATTACATTGACTTCATTGGTCAAGTAATTCTCCCACACCCTTTGCGTTGTATCCATTTTTGGTACACGATACCCCTAGTACACCCCTCCGAGCCTATCCTTTCGTTTCGACCTTTGAGCATCTTACTCAAAGTGAGAATTTGTTTACACCCCACTAAATGTACACCCAAATCGCCTTAGCCTACCTTGTATGCACCCACCTTTGGTGCATTATTGTGAAAACATTTGTTAAACCCTTAGTTAATTATCCGGTCAATTACATGGTTGCTAAGTTAAGTCATATCCTTGTACATATTGTTTTGGGACGATTGGGACTCATGGGTAAAGTACTAGTGTAATGAAGTAATGGGGAAGAACAACATTATTACCCCCATACGTGCTAAATATTTTAAAAGTACTCCAAGTTTTTCGATTATCTTAATTCGAGTCATTAGAATAGTGATTGTAAAGTTATGTAAAGATTCAAGTGTAAGGGGAATGCAACTCCCCTATGATGTATTATTTTGGATGGTAGGGCAAGAGTGTATGAAAAAAAAATCGAAAAATCAAGAAAAATACAAAAAAATATGAAAAAGAAAGAAGAAAAACATACGGACTACCATCCCGTTTCCTTTTATGTTTCTTTTTAGTTTTTGTTATTTCATTTTTAGATTAAGATTGAGTCGAGTCTTGACTTAAGCAACGATGTAGAGTGCATGTATTTGATCATGATAATTAACTTGCCACCATTAAAATACCCTTTATTCCAACCAAACCGTGTTTATCATATCCCTACACCTTACGTTACAACCCTTTTGAAAGCCCTCTTTGATAGTTTATCTTAGGTGCTTACGCCTAGTGGAGGAGTAATTGATCCTCTCCCAAGCCTATGGTAATCTATTTGCTATGACAGGTAGTGAGAGATATTTTCCGTTTTCATTTATGAGATATAATTCTATGACACTTGAGAGATGAGAGTATCCAAACACTATTTGTGAGGTGCTAGTGTATGATTTCCGTGCTTATTATGATTAGGGTCGAATGACTATTTGTTGTAATTACTTTTATATTTGTGTTAAATGACCCCTAACTCATATTTTGATTGGAATAAAAGCTTATTTGCTTGAGGACAAGCAAATCTCAAGTGTAAGGGTATTTGATGAGACGAAAAGTGTACCCGTTTTAAGGGGTCATTTAAGCCCTAATTCGAGTAAATGTGATCAAATATTGCCCTAAATCGTTCCTTTTGTCATTTTAGGTACTTTTGAGAAGAATTCTGGAAAACATGCTAATTTGGACGTTTTTGGAGCATAAAAGTGAAGAAAACGACAAAGTCTCAAAAGAAGCTGGAAAACCTTCCTGACGGCGTCAGAGTCACAAGGTGACGCCGTCAGCCAACATTGACAAAGGAGTAAAATCAGATTACACTAGACGCCCTATGAAGAAAACAAGATGTTTACACCTGACGGCGTCAGGTGTTAGAGAAAGTAGGCCGTCAGGTGTAATGCTAAAGAGTGACGGCCCAGAGCACATTTACAAGTGACGGCGTCAGAAGTAGATCTAGGCCATCCGAGAACCCTAATGACGGCGAGCTGACGGCGTCAGAACCCATAACCTGACGCCGTCAGAATGTAAAATCTATATATACTTTTCTATTTTTCATTCATTAGTGTGGAACTTTTGGTACAAGTTTGGGAAAAACCCTAAAGACGAATTTGGCTGTATTTTCAAGGGTTTTTCACCCTTGAATCCTTCATGTTCAATTAAAGATAAGTCCTCACTTAAATTAATCAATATGTCTATGTGTTGGTTAATTATATCTTATGCTTGTCTTTCAATTAACATGCTAGGCTAGATTTTTCTTGTGTTTGCTTAGATCTAATGAAACCTAACTATTAATTATTGGTTGATTGGTGTGTTATTACTTGTCTTGGATGAATGTTTCATCAATGTTAGGCTTAAGAAAACTGGCTAAAATCCTATATGGTAACATGCTTGAACGTCTTAAGAAACATCTAACTAATGCGTACTAGGTTATTAAGGTAGTATTTAACGCATGAGCCACTGTTTACAATCCCTATGATTGGGTGCTTTACGCATCGTTGTAGGAGGAGATAAGAGCTCATAGAATTGGGGAGATATGTACGCCACCCCATGCATTGTTAAGGAATACCCCCGTCACCCACGCAAGTAATACATACACCAATTAACCGGTAAAAGATAGTTAGGGAGTAAGGAAATCTAAGTAAACACATTTGTCTCCATATAAGTTTTCACAACCACAATAGTTTTAGTTATTTTATTTTTAATTGCAATTGTAGTTTTTGGGTTAGTTGACTAGCAACTAATTCAGCCCACTCCTCTAAAACCCGAGATTTTACCTGCTTACAAAAAAATATAAAAATACAAAAATAATCTTCCTTCACCCTTAGACCTTTTAGAGTAGTTTTTCTAACCTAACGAACGCTATTCCCTGTGAGAGAATGATCAATCCCCCGTACTTACCACTACACTATACTACACCGACCAGGTACACTGCCTGGTGGGATTGCAAGCTTCTCAAGATCCCTTGAGAGGTAAAACCTGTTACGTGGTCGCAATCCCACGTCATCAGTTACGCCATTGAAGTTTGCATCAATGTTAATTACGCTGCTATCCAAGTGTAGTATAGTGGTTCATATGAAGTTTACGCAGTAAATAAAACAATTTACACATTATAAAAGGAAAATAAGCTGCTCTTTTATTTGGGTTTGTTAAGAAAAACGCTGCCAAATAAATTCAAAATACGCTACTTTAAGCTTGGACTCAAGTGTATACCCTAGGGGGAGATTGTTAGATGTTGTGGTGATGATCATACCTCACTTAGTATGAGGGTCGTTTAGTCAAAATATGTTAATTACGCTGCCATCCAAGTGTAGTATAGTGGTTCATATGAAGTTTACGCAGTAAATAAAACAATTTACACATCATAAAAGGAAAATAAGCTGCTCTTTTATTTGGGTTTGTTAAGAAAAACGCTGCCAAATAAATTCAAAATACGCTACTTAAAGCTTGGACTCAAGTGTATACCCTAGGGGGAGATTGTTGGATTTTGTGGTGATGATCATACCTCACTTAGTATGAGGGTCGTTTAGTCAAAAATGTTTTTGAACGGATAAATTTGGTCAAAATATGATTTTTTTTGGGGTTAAAAGTTGCTGCAAACGTGTTGTGTATTTGATGTTTTTACGCAATGTTCGAGTAATTTACCTTATCTATATACATTTGGAAGAAAGTTTACGCCATCCTCATGAAATTTACGTTTGGTTAAGTTAAATTTTATGCCATATTCTTGCTGGAAATTACAATGATATGCCACAAATTTAAATAGATACGGTGTCCTGGTTTTTATAGTTTATGCTGCTTAGTGTTTGTTTGATGTTTGCGTTGCCATTGTTGTTGATGTATACGCTACTTTGAGTAGTGTTATGTTGCCTAATTTTAATTGGTCTTTTTACGTTGCCTTTTGAACTAAAAGCAACAACTAGAGTTTGTGTTAGGCCATTGAAGTTTGCATCAATGTTAATTACGATGCCATCCAAGTGTAGTATAGTGGTTCATACGAAGTTTGCGCAGTAAATAAAATAATTTACACATCATAAAAGGAAAATAATTAGCTTGGACTCAAGTGTATAACCTAGGGGGAGATTGTTGGATTTTGTGGTGATGATCACACCTCACTTAGTATGAGGGTCGTTTAGTAATTTGTATATAATTAGTCAATTATTCAAGGCTAGGTATTTAGCACTATATATACCCCTTATGACAACATGAGGGGGTGGAATTCTCATGATATGTATTTCGGTTACATAGTGCAAGTAATAAGAGGTTCCTATTTATCTCTTATCTTTCTATCTAAAACTTCATATATTTGATTGTGGGGTTTGTATTTTGATATTATTGTGACCTATAATGAACATCTAAATGGGTATAAAATACGAGTTGTCAATGCGGGAATGTGTAAATAATGTAGATACTCCTAAACAGTCATTTTGTTGAAAATCCCTAGGTTATTACCCACAGTTTTCCCACAGACCAATTAAAGTGGTGTGTAATTTGTGAGACAGTAAAACCGAGTTTTCCACGGACATAATTTGACGGAAATTATCGATAGATTTCTCACGAAAAATTATATCAACAAAGTTAGTGGGTAAATAGTTGGTAATTTGTGAGAAATGTGACAAATTTTCCACGGTAAATCTGGTAAACAAATTATTGTGTAATTGGTGGCTAAATTTGCGATAAATTTCCCACGAAAATCTGGTCATCAAATTAGTGTGTAAAATGTTGCTAATAGGTGGGAATTTCCCATGACTTTTAATTCGTGCATAAAATTTGCGGGAAGAACCAGTTTGTGTAGTAGTGATAGGTTCAAGGGAAAATTTAATGTTTTAGTAAAGTTAATGGGTGGTTTTGATTATTTTTCTTTATGATACTGTAGATGAATAATACCTTCAAAGATGATAAATATGAACATATTATAATATATACTAAAAGGCAAAAGTAAACGGGGTTCCAAGCAAGTGTATTACGGAGTAATTAGCCTTTTAATTGGACCTGCTATTGGTCCTTTTTGAGGTAGTGGGACAAAAGGCAGTAATGTATTGGTTGAAAGAATTAATCACTTAACGGTGCTACAGTGCTTGAGCAACAGTGCACACCGTTTCCCGTTCCAAACGTGCACTGTTTTCTACTGTTTGTACGAATAAAAAAATCACAACACACACATGTAGTACACAATTTACACACACTTCTGGATCACTCCTTCCTCTCCATGGATTCTCCCTCATCCCTCTTTCTAAAAATCAGGTCAGCCACCATCACAGTACCATCGACTCATTCAATAGGTTCCAATTCTTTTCCCCAAAATCATACACCAATAACTAGGTACTTTTGAGGTAGGAACTGTTGGTTCATTACAAACAAACAATGGCAGCTACCATTATCCACATTGCTTATAAAACGAGGTACTTTTAATAACTTTAATCAATTGATTGTGAGTTCCAGATTCTTCATTTTAAGATAAAATGTTAAGAATTGTGTGGTGCATCTTGGTATTAACACTTATAGATTCCCTATAGTGCATCTTTGAAGTACAAGTGAAATATTTTTATGGTTGCAGGTAGCTAACAAAAAGCTTGGAGCATTGCGAAACAACAAGGATGCAGCTCTTGTAGTGCAGGTATGATCAACCTGAACACTAATTAGTTATCATTGGATTTTATGGTTCGAGATGGCGGAGGATACGCGTAACTCCCTGAAGAAACTGAAGCTGCTTCTTTTCTTCATAAGTGCAGATAAAGAAACAAGCTGGCCATTTTTTTGTGTCATTGTAAAAGAAGAACAAGTGTTGTTGCTACAGGAAAGCACGTCGCGAAAATACTTGAGAAGAAAAAGGTAGGTTCTGTTAGCTTTTTCTTTACTCCAATACTTTATAATTTTTAATATAATGATCCCAGTAAAGCGGTTTCGTTGTTTTGGGCTGTAATAACTTCGGCTGATCAGGTTGAATCCAACAGTTGCACAAAGAGTCAAAGACAATGCAGGCTTGCATAGAAGTGGGAAGAGCATTATGGGTCATGCTTCATTTGGTTGGTAAGAACATTATGAACCATCTACAAGGCCCAATAACCTGTGCATGACTTCGCCTGAATATTCCTGAACGTAGACCAAAAAATACAGTAAGTATGCCTCTTAACACAAACCGAATGTTATATAATTTAATTTTTCTGTACCTATTTTTATCTGAATTGCGTCGACACCTTATTAAGCTTGCTTATCTATTTTTACCTTTCGATGCATTTGGCAACGGTGATTGAGATTGCATATTGTGGTTAGATGGACTGGTCTACGACCTCTCATCGACAGATTCGTAAGGCACGCTTTTAACTGACTCAAGTCACATTTTTGCACTTGCGAGCTGGTATGGTGGTTTCCTTACCCCGTAATCTTATTTTTAAGAACATGATTGTTTATCGTATAAGGGATCTAATCGTATGAATTCAGGATCTCGATGGATCACTTGGCAGAGATGCTGCTACAGGAAGAGGAGTAGTTTTTGCAACAGGACTCTTCTTAATGCTCATGGATTAAGTGTTGCTACCCAACATTTTGTTATACAGGTACACCTATCATATAACTATTACTTTTTTGTGTCTTTCGTATAAAGGATTTTTTTATGTTATTTTACTTTTTTATTTTATTTGTATTTTTTTTGAAGTTTTTTAGAAAAACCAGGAAGTACTAAATGGGTCTACTGGGAGTTTTTTAGAAAAACCAGGAATTACCTTAGTTAAGGAAAAAAACAAGTTTAATCCAAACAACAAAAGTATTAGCAGTAACTTTTTATAAAGAGAGCATGTTAGGGAGTCCTTTAGGAGTGTCAATTGATGATATGTATAATTAGCTGCTATGAATTGTATGCCTTCCACTTTGATCTGTTTTTTTTATAAATAATTACCCATTTATCTAATAAGAAAAACTAAACTTTCTTTACGGAACATTGAAAAAACGAATAATGATACGAGATGTATAGAAACCCGTAGGCAAATGTAGTTCGACTTCAGCTTGCTTATTGAAACTATTTATAAAGGGTTGTTAGATTAGCAAATTTGGCTCATTTATAGGCAATCCCAAACAGCCCTTATTGAACACATCATATATTTGTGCTGCTATAGTTGTCGTTATTTTGACCCATTTACATACAAATGGGTTAAATAAGGTCATGTAATATCGTTAACGATTCAAATGAATTAACCTAAATGATGTAACTCAAAATTACATAGGTCGAGCTAGACGGTAAAATGTGCCAAATATTATCCAAAATGCATAAACCTTGCTTTACTCATGTATCATTCTCAAACCTTTCTAAGACACCAATTGGGATAAATTATCCTAAAAAGCCTGAAAAGGCATTAAATCAAAGTTATATTAGTAATGATAGTGGTAGGACTAATGGTAGTACAATGGATAGGATAGTTGAAAAGTTAATGAAATTTGCAAATGTTGATGATGTTAAGGAAAAGAGTGATGATGGTATTGAAAAAGGCTCAATTGTGAATATATTTTGTGTTCAGCAAGATGTTTTCCCGAATGCGTGAGGCGGGTTTTCACTAGATACGCCGTTAGGTGTGGAGAATGTGTTTAGGGGAGTAATGGGAAAGTGAGGTATCTGTGGGAGTGGTACGCTGAATGGGAAACGGATGCATGCGATATTAGACGTTAGTTTCTTGCCAAATTTGATTTTAGGCTTATATATGCAATTTCGAGCATAAATAATTGATATGTGTTAAGGGTCTTTGATATCGTTTTTAATAAAGTGAGTGTGATATCTTTTTTTGATCAACAAAAGATGCTTTTGTACTGGGTAGGTTAGTGATGCTATGACCTGTTCATTTTCAATAGAAACAATGAAACAAAAAAAATAGTACGTATCTGTAGGCTCTTTGGGATTGCTTATGTTTAACTGTAAGGAAATACTAGCCACTGAGTTAAAATGCAGTCTTACATATCAGTATATAATCTGTTTTAATAAGCTGTTTAGACCAGGCTTCCTATTTGAATGTCAAACTATTAGCAATCGTAAGTTATTGATCTTCAGAACTAAGCGACCGCATGTTTTTTTGTTACTGTGATACATATTTGGTGACACTTCTGCAAGTGTTTTGGCTTATTTGATTGTGAAGTGTCAAACATAATGCGAGAGATAGTATTTGCCTTTGCTTTGCACAATTTATACTTTATATTGAAAAGGCTTATGCTTTATTTAGATAACATGGTCCAAAACTTGGTAACTTTGGAGTACTTGGGGTTATTTAGTGGTTCAGTAACAGTTAAAAATGCTACAACACACCTTATATTAGGTGAGCTAAAAGGGGAACGGGTCAAATGGGTCATACGGGTGAAAGATGATGGAGCTCAATATAAATTAGTGCGTATGTGTAGGCTCTTTGGGATTGCTTATATTTAACTGTTAGGAAATAGGCCGCTTCAGTGTTGGAATGCACTGTAAGATAACCACTTATTTTGAATTTCAGAAAGAAAAAGACTTGAATCTTCATAATACACTATTGGAAGAAAGCACGACGAAACGTCTCAAAATATGATGAATTGGTCAATCTCATTTTCAGAAAGCCCTTGCGTTTATGAGGTAATGAAACATTTTATACAAAATATTTTCTACTATAAATTACTACATGCAATGTGTATTTTCAAAAAGGTGTTACCATAATGTTGCGATCGGTTTTTTAGAAGGTGGCACAGTGTCAACAATTTCAGCTGCAAAACATACCGTTGATGCCGCGATTGCTTTTATGGAGAATGTGACATTGACCTCTTAGACCATTAATGTTGTTGATGGATTTAGACCTCAAATAGAGAATGTTCCAAGCGCCATCAAGGTACGATCTGACTATTGAAATCAAACTTATAACAACTTCTTTTCTAGCCATCGCTTTGTAGCCATAACTTCTTTTGCTGAACATGTACTGTAATTTGCAGATTTCCCTGCACCAGCTCCTGTGCTCTCAATGTTATCAGGTTGCATCATTGCCATGTGATGCTAGGATTCAAACTGAAAACATTTTAAAATCATATTCTCATACCACTATGTAGTTTTTAAATATGTGTCTCATGTCTACTCTGTTCTTACGTAGCTTTTGATGTTTCACTTGAAAGAAGCAAAATTTACAAAATCTATGTACCAAAGCACTCCCGCGGCAACGCGCGGGCTACCATGCTCGTTGATTTCAATTTGGTAAGTCTTTTGTGGAGTTAATCAATATAGGCATCCAATTAGTGCCCATATTGTTGTTTCTCTTATTTGAAGACTAAGATAAGAGGACGGGAGGGATGGTGGTTGAAGTTGAAGGATGGATTTAAAGGTGTCAGTTTCAGTGTCGGTTACTCCAATATACAAGAATTTGCTCTTAGAAAAGTTAATTTTTAATCCAGAAGCTACGTGGAAGCATTTCAGTATTTAACAAAGGTTTTTGGAGTTAGTAATGGACCATTTGCCTATAATAAGGGCATCACCCGCAAATTGAAGGTAACAAAATTCAATTCCATCTTAACCAACTTTAGTTCCATCAAAGATGTCCTTGAAATTAGCCTCTTGAAGAGTGGCATGCATGACATGTCAATCATAAAGGAAAAAAGATAAAATATGTTCACCTTATCAAAGCCTTTTCACATTTTAAATTCTATATTTGGTGAACCATTGACAAGTACTTAATCAAATGTGGAGTCTAGGCATGGATCAATCTTCTTCATTTATGACTAAGGGGTTGTTTCTTTTTTTTGTTAGCTAAGAGGATGTGTGGAGCCCACACCTATATAAACATCTTATTGGGGAGGGACTTAAATTTTTTGCCTTGGGATATAGACCCATTAGTGGAAAAAGTGGGTCCCTTTTAACAAAATAATAATATTAAATTGGTGGGTTCCACTATCTTTCCCCATTAAGTAAAAAAGAAACACCCCCTAAAACTCATTTGTTCAATTTTTTTAAGAGCAAAGCATTTCAATTAGAAAACTCAGGCATAAAGGCAAGTACAAGCACATCCATCAAGATGGATACTAGAGTCAAAAAAAAAGAAAAAAAACACTCAACCAGAACAAACACATACACCTTACTACATCAAGACCTAATATGCTAAAACATCAACAAACAATCTCCTTAGGTTTAACCACTTAAGCCTTCCGATTAGAGGAAGCAAGCTTTCTAGAGTAACTATTTGAGAACCACAACATGAAATTCGATAATACGGTAAGATAAGAGTGCACTTTGGAACTCGGTGATTACTAATATTCATGGTTACTTAGGTGGTACTAATCCTCATGATTATGTGTCAACTAATACCGGTTGCTGGATATCTATCGTCAAAGCTGGAATGGAAGTACATAATGTGGGTTATCATTTCTTTGAAGCTTTGAGTTGTAAGGTTGGTTAGGGGAATTCAATTTATTTCTGGAAAGAACCTTGGTTAGGTAATCACATTCTTTCAAACAAATTTATGAGACTGTTTGCACTTGAAACATCACAGGAATGTTGTCTTAGTGATCGATTTGAAAATGATGATGATAACCTTCAATGGGGATGGGCTTGGCGTCGGTCCATCAAAAGTGGTAGGTAATTAGAAGAATTCAATGAGCTAATGGATCTACTTTGTAACTTTCGTCATGGTACAGGGGAAGACGGTTGGAATTTCTTGTTAAGTAACTCGAACTTGTTTTCTGTTAAATCAATGCGGGTTGCTATTGATAAATGTGGGATTGTCTCGACTAGTCGTCCAACTAGATGGTCATCTCTCATTCTCTCAAAAGTATTAATTTTTGTTTGGCGTGCGGAGAGAAACCACATCCCAACTAGAGTGGAGTTGGACCTCAAAGGTATTGACATACTTTTGATCCTATGTCCTATTTGTTATAATGAACCTAAGACAGTTGATCATATTTTGTGAAATGTGATTAGGTATCTCACCTTTGAAAAAATAATTTTGTGTTGTGGGGTTTTGAATTCAAGACGGGTTCTTCTTTTTTGGAGATTATTGATTTCATCAAAAACCTTAGCTTGGAAAAGAAGAAGTTATTTCAAGCACATCAACTTTCATGTTTTGAATCTGTCATATTCTTTTCATCTTGGTTGATTTGGAATGCAAGAAATGAGAAGATCTTTTCGGTTAAAAGGTGCTTGGTAGAAGATATCTTCATCAAACTACAACATCTTTGTTTTTGTTGGTTGAATAATAGGTGCAAAAAAAGTTCTTTTAACTGGACTTTATGCTTCCTCGCCCCATGGACTCATGTTATGTTTTTAGTTCATGAACTATGTATTTTGTAATTTACTTGCCTTCTAGCTCCTTGTTAGAAGACAGCTTTATTTAAAGTTTAATACAAATAGTCGTTTAAAAAAAAAGAATCATCTAAAAAATATCCATGCCAAGCTCTTTGGATTTATTTTAGGTGGTAGCATAATGTCACGAGCAAAATTCTGAAGGTCGGGTTCTACTTGGAAGTGTTGCTTAATGCGTGGGTTCCTGGTTAATCTTGTTGGTCTCGTTGGAGTACCCCCAACGATAAGGGTGTAGTACGTGCCATGAGTAGAGACTCGATATGGCACCACACTGGTCGGGAGTTGGGGCCGCTCCCCTGATAAGTCCAAGGCAGGACGAAACCAGTGAACCTATATTATACGCGCGATGGAAGGCTGGTCCTTATCGGTGTAAGGGTGCCACGCAGGGTCGAAGGAATGACCCCGTGACAAGTGGTATCAGAGCCAGGTTGGACCGATGCGGACCGAAACAAGAATCGCTCAAGTCGCTCTCCTAAAAGTTCTTAAAAGGTGTTGGCTAAACGAAGGTGGAGGGAATGAGTTCTCGGGATGTTGAAGAGTCAATATGATGTTGTGTGGAGTTCACAACGTCGCATTCGATGGAAGCCAGAAGGGGTAATGGACTATTGAGTTTAGTCGCTGCACGTTGGGACACAAAAGAGTTCGAAGTCGAATGTCCGTTTAGCCATGAAGCCGGAGTAAAGCCAAATCATTCGAGGGAAGTTGTTCGTCGAGACGGATGACCATGCATGAGGACGTGCATGAATTGGTGGTGGGAGAATGTCACGAGCCAAATTCTAAAGGTCGGGTTCTACTTGGAAGTGTTGCTTAATGCGTGGGTTCCTGGTTAATCTTGTTGGTCTCGTAGGAGTACCCCAACGATAAGGGTGTAGAACGTGCCACAAGTAGAGACTCGATATCGCACCACACTGGTCGGGAGTTGGGGCCGCTCCCCTGATGAGTCCAAGGCAGGACGAAACCAGTGAACCTATATTATACGCGGGACGGATGGCTGGTCCTTATGGGTGGAAGGGTGATGAGACGAAAAGTGTTACGCTTTTAGGGGGTCATTTAAGCCCTAATTCGTATAAATGTGATCAAATATTGCCCTAAATCGTTCATTTTGTCATTTTAGGTACTTTTGAGAGGAATTCTGGAAAACATGCATATTTGGACGTTTTTGGAGCATAAAAGTGAAGAAAACGACAAAGTCTCAAAAGATGAAGATTTACAACCTGACGGCGTCAGAAGTCACAAGGTGACGCCGTCAGAAAGTCTTGACAAAAGAGTGGAATCCAATTTTCAAATGACGGGCCAGAGGAAATTTTGGAATTAACACCTGACGCCGTCAGGTGTTAGGAAAAGTAGGCCGTCAGGTTATATTTTAAAGAGTGACGGCCCAGAAGGTTTTATAAGGTGACGGCGTCAGAAGTGGATCTAGGCCATCCGAGAAACCTAATGGCGGCGAGCTGACGGCATCAGCCCTTATTGGTAATCTATTTGCTATGACAGGTAGTGAGAGATATTTTCCGTTTTCATTTATGAGATATAATTCTATGACACTTGAGAGATGAGAGTATCCAAACACTATTTGTGAGGTGCTAGTGTGTGATTTCCGTGCTTATTATGATTAGGGTCGAATGACTAATTGTTGTAATTACTTTTATATTTGTGTTAAATGACCCCTAACTCATATTTTGATTGGAATAAAAGCTCATTTGCTTGAGGACAAGCAAATCCCAAGTGTAAGGGTATTTGATGAGACGAAATGTGTACCCGTTTTAAGGGGTCATTTAAGCCCTAATTCGAGTAAATGTGATCAAATATTGCCCTAAATCGTTCCTTTTGTCATTTTAGATACTTTTGAGAAGAATTCTGGAAAACATGCTAATTTAGACGTTTTTGGAGCATAAAGGTGAAGAAAATAACAAAGTCTCAAAAGAAGCTGGAAAACCTTCCTGACGGCGTCAGAGTCACAAGGTGACGCCGTCAGCCAACGTTGACAAAGGAGTAGAATCAGATTACACTAGACGCCCTATGCAGAAAACAAGATGTTTACACCTGACGGCGTCAGGTGTTAGAGGAAGTAGGCCGTCAGGTGTTAAGCTAAAGAGTGACGGCCCATAGCACATATAGAAGTGACGGCGTCAGAAGTAGATCTAGGCCATCCGAGAACCCTAATGGCGGTGAGCTGATGGCGTCAGAACCCATAACCTGACGCCGTCTGAATGTAAAATCTATATATACTTTTCTATTTTTCATTCATT
>LBNU01005040.1:64969-76046 GCA_014162995.1 Artemisia annua
GTTATTGATGTGTTAGAATGAGCCCCCTACTATAACGCCCTACTAGAAAAATATGAGAAGAAGCTCAAATTAGGTGAGAAACGGACCGCCTTCGTTCGAAACAAACTACCTAAGAAGTTAGATGATCCGGGTCTATTTGTCCTACCATGTAAGATTGGTAATTCGGAAGCTTATGACACACTAGCCGATCTTGGATCTAGCCTCAAATTACTTCCACTGCCTCTCTACACCACCCTCAAACTAGGAAAGCTAGAAGAGATCGAGGTAATAATAGGGTTAGCGGATGGAAGCTTAGCATACCCGGTAGGAGTAGTAAAGGACGTGATAGTTCATATAGGAAAGTTAACAATGCTAGCCGATTTCCACGTCCTCGATATGATTAGCGACCCCACATGCCCCTTGTTGATAGGAAGAGGATTTCTAGCCACCGCTAGTGCTATGATTGATTGTAAGAGATCCAAGATAGCGATAGGAGAAGGAGAAACTTGGTCGGTTTATGATGTTAAGAAACATGCCTATGACACCATTGAGGAACCCCCCGATAGGAAGACTTCTAGATACGGACCATGGTTAGAAGGAGACTTTATAGGACCCCAACGCCCATTCTACCTAGTAGAAGAATTTGTAAACCGAACACAAACGGTAGAACAACTTTTAGCTAGGGACACCGAACTAGATCCCTTTGAAGATCCCCTAGTTTTTAGAAAGATGACCGACTTCCTAGGAGTTTTGCCAATCAACCTAGCCATGAATAAGTGGAATAGCGAAGGTGATAAGCACAAATGGGATTGGAAAAAGCCACCTAAGGAAGGAGATGGATCGTGGCACATTAAGATAACTTTATATGACCCGGATGGAGAGAATTTTGAGAGGTCATACTTCACTAAACACACCGATAGGAAACTTCCAACCAAAATCAACCTTAAGGATATCCTCGATGCGGAACTCACCTATGTCGGATAGGGTGACTTTGAGTCTAGCTACAAGACTCGTAAATAAAGAAAAGCGCTTCTTGGGAGGCAACCCATGTTTTGTGTGTTTTTGTGTGTTTATTTGATTTTATTTGTTTCCGTATGTAAGTTATATTCCTTGATTATTGATTCATGCTTCAAACTAAATTGTGAAAATGCTTTATTTTGTTTTTAACTTCGTCTTAACTACATACAAAGGTATTTTGCAAAAGCTAAGTGTAAGGGAAATCTAAATCGGTTTATATAGAACGAATGGACATGAATCATAACAACAAAATTAACCTACATATTAGTACTTGTTTGAGTCAAATGCTTGTATCGAGTCATAATGAATTTTTGCAGGAATTCCAGGAAGTAAGATCTAGTTTTTCCAGAATTTTTCCCGGAAGCTTAACATGAGAATTCTGTTAGAACTTTCTGACGGCGTCAAGATTAACACCTGACGGCGTCAGGCTATAATTTTCTGCAATTTTTGAAAGTTCTGTATTTTTCCGGAAACTTAAAAAGTTTTGTCAATTATTTAACTTATAATCTCCAGGAATTCTGCAATATATTCATTCCACAAGCATTATATCTTATTATGTAGATTTTACCGCCGATTTTACGTGAGGTTGGCCTTTATCTTTTTCAGGTTAACAGGTTATTTTGGATAAGAAGACGTTTATTATTTTGGAAGGGAAGCTTTGAACGTTCGTCTATCTTGGAAGAAGATCTAACCATGTTACATCACTATCCACAACAAACGATTCAGGGGAGTATTTGATTTCATTCTTTCATCTTATTTACTTTTACGTCTTTTATTTGAACATTGGGGACAATGTTCGGTTTAAGTGTAAGGGGGGTAAATGAAAGCACCGTTGAGAATATACTTACGCTTGATGTTTTGCTTTGTTTGATAGTAAATTTGTAATAAAACCAAGAGAAATGTTTGTTAGGGCAATTTTAGCGCCAATTTAAAATTTTTTACAACATTTAGAAGTGAAACCTTGATCTTAATGAGCGTCTCATGGATAGGAAATTGTATGACTAGCACAAAACCGTACCACTAAAAAATTTTCCACCCCAAATATGTGAGGTTCGCCCCTAGAATTGGTAGGAAAAGCATCCATCTTTGGTGCTATGATGTGAGTACCGGTAGTATTTAGATTCTAGAACTTGCGTTAGGACCATCTCAAATCCACAAGTGAGACTACATTCGTGTAGTTAAGATTTACTACATGATAAGAGGCATTAGGATTAACCCATTGTTTTACACCCGTATATTTGTTATAATTACATTGACTTCATTGGTCAAGTAATTCTCCCACACCCTTTGCGTTGTATCCATTTTTGGTACACGATACCCCTAGTACACCCCTCCGAGCCTATCCTTTCGTTTCGACCTTTGAGCATCTTACTCAAAGTGAGAATTTGTTTACACCCCACTAAATGTACACCCAAATCGCCTTAGCCTACCTTGTATGCACCCACCTTTGGTGCATTATTGTGAAAACATTTGTTAAACCCTTAGTTAATTATCCGGTCAATTACATGGTTGCTAAGTTAAGTCATATCCTTGTACATATTGTTTTGGGACGATTGGGACTCATGGGTAAAGTACTAGTGTAATGAAGTAATGGGGAAGAACAACATTATTACCCCCATACGTGCTAAATATTTAAAAAGTACTCCAAGTTTTTCGATTATCTTAATTCGAGTCATTAGAATAGTGATTGTAAAGTTATGTAAAGATTCAAGTGTAAGGGGAATGCAAATCCCCTATGATGTATTATTTTGGATGGTAGGGCAAGAGTGTATGAAAAAAAAATCGAAAAATCAAGAAAAATACAAAAAAATATGAAAAAGAAAGAAGAAAAACATACGGACTACCATCCCGTTTCCTTTTATGTTCCTTTTTAGTTTTTGTTATTTCATTTTTAGACTAAGATTGAGTCGAGTCTTGACTTAAGCAACGATGTAGAGTGCATGTATTTGATCATGATAATTAACTCGCCACCACTAAAATACCCTTTATTCCAACCAAACCGTGTTATCATATCCCTACACCTTACGTTACAACCCTTTATAAAGCCCTCTTTGATAGTTTATCTTAGGTGCTTACGCCTAGTGGAGGAGTAATTGATCCTTTCCCAAGCCTATGGTAATCTATTTGCTATGACAGGTAGTGAGTGTTATTTTCCGTTTCCATTTATGAGATATAAACTTTATGACATTTGAGAGATGTGAGAATCCAAACACTATTTGTGAGGTGCTAGTGTATGATTTCCGTGCTTGTTATGATTAGGGTCTAATAACTATTTGTTGTAATTACTTTTATATTCGTGTTAAATGACCCCTAACTCATATTTTGATTGGAATAAAAGCTCATTTGCTTGAGGACAAGCAAATCTCAAGTGTAAGGGTATTTGATGAGACGAAAAGTGTTACGCTTTTAGGGGGTCATTTAAGCCCTAATTCGTATAAATGTGATCAAATATTGCCCTAAATCGTTCCTTTTGTCATTTTAGGTACTTTTGAGAGGAATTCTGGAAAACATGCATATTCGGACGTTTTTGGAGCATAAAAGTGAAGAAAACGACAAAGTCTCAAAAGATGAAGATTTACAACCTGACGGCGTCAGAAGTCACAAGGTGACGCCGTCAGAAAGCCTTGACAAAAGAGTGGAAACCAATTATCAAATGACGGGCCAGAGGAAATTTTGGATTTAACACCTGACGCCGTCAGGTGTTAGGAAAAGTAGGCCGTCAGGAGTAAAGTTAAAGAGTGACGGCCCAGAAGGATTTATAAGGTGACGGCGTCAGAAGTGGATCTAGGCCATCCGAGAAACCTAATGGCGGCGAGCTGACGGCGTCAGCCCTTATAACCTGACGCCGTCAGAGTGTAAAATCTATATATAGTTTTCTAATTTTCATTCATTAGTGTGGAACTTTGTGGAGAACTTTTAGGGCAAACCCTAAAGACGAATTTTCTGTGACTTTTAGGGTTTCCAACCCTTGGAACCCTAGTGCTTAATTAAAGATAAGTCTTCACTTTAATTCAATCAATATGTCTATGTGTTGGTTGTCTATCTATCTTGCTTATCTTTCAATTAACATGAGTAGCTAAATTCTCTAGTGTTTGCTTAGATCTAATGAAACCTAACTATTAATTATTGGTTGATTGGTGTGTGTTGTTGTTTGTTGGGATGATTGTTTCATCGATGTTAGGCTCAAGAAAACTGGCCAACCTCCTTTATGGTAACGTGCTTGAACGTCTTGGGAAACATGTAGTCGAGGCATACTAGGCTATTAAGGTAGTATTTAACGCATGAGCCACTGTTTACAACCCCTATGGTTGTGCCGTGCATGGCATAGGGCGAGATAAGAGCTCATAGAATTGGAGAGATATGTATGCCACTCCATGAGTTATTAGGAATACACCCTTCATCCACACAAGTAACATACATATCAATTAACCGGTAAAAGATAGTTAGGGAGTAATGAAATCTAAGTAAACACAACTTTCTCCATATTGTTTTCACAACCACAATAGTTTAGATATTTATTTTATTTTAATTTGCATAAGTAGTAAACTTAGGTTAGTTGACTAGCAACTAATTCCGCCCTTCCTCTTAAAACCAAGATTTTAATTGCTTTCCATAAAATATAAAAATACAAAAAGAATCTTCCTTCCACCCTTAGACCTATTAGAGTAGCTTTTCTATCCTAACGAACACTATTCCCTGTGAGAGAACGATCAATCCCCCGTACTTACCACTATCCTATACTACATCGGTCAGGTACACTGCCTGGTGGGGTTGTAAGCCTCTTGAGATCCCTCGAGAGGTAAAACCTGTTGTAAGGTCACAAAACCACGCATCATGTCTTCACACCTATAGCATTTCCTTTCAACTCTTCCTTTCTTATCGTCACGATCCTTTCGGAAGGTTTTCTTGTCATCTTTAGGTTGCCTTACAAATTTTCCCCGTCTACGAAAGAACTTCTTGAAGTCTCTAACGGCCATGGCATATTCTTCATCATCACTATCGGAACTAGATTCTTCATCATCACGTGATTGAACTCTAGCTTTTAAGGCAATAGACTTGACTTTTTCNTGTTGTGATTTGCCTTTGGGCGGTTTTCGGCATTCTCCTATTAGATGACTTGTGTCTCCACACCTATAGCATTTCCTTTCAACTCTTCCTTTCTTATCATCACGATCTTTTCAGAAGGTTTTCTTGTCATCTTTAGGTTGTCTTACAAATTTCCCTCGTCTACGAAAGAACTTCTTGAAGTCTCTAACGGCCATGGCATATTATCATCACTATCGGAACTGGATTCTTCATCATCACTTGATTGGACTCTAGCTTTCAAGGCAATAGACTTGACCTTTTCCTTCTTGCCTTTAACTATTTCCGAATCTTTTTCCATTACCATTTCATGAACTTTGAGGTTTTCAATTAGCTCATCAAGTGACATGCTTGAAAGATCCTTGGATTCTTCAATTGCCGTCACTTTTGCTCTCCACTTCAGATGGAGTGCTCTAAGGAATTTCCTGACAAAATTCTTGCTACAAAAAGATTCATCAAGACTCTTTTATATTCTTTCTTAGGCAAAGCATTATATAACATCATTTTAGCTTCATTATTCTTCGGGAATAACAAATTGTTCATATTGTTGAATGAGAAGATCAATTTTGTTATCCTTAACTTGTGAGTTTCCTTGATGAGTGACTATTAAAGATTGCCAAATTTCTTTAGCGGTTTTACACATAAAGACTCTTTCATATTCTTTCTTAGGCAAAGCATTATATAACATCATTTTAGCTTCATTATTCTTAGCAATCAATTTCTTTTGATCTTCATCTTTAGTGTTTGTAACTATATTATCACCATCAACAATTATAAACCATAAATCTATATCTTTAGATTTCACGTAAGTTTCAAATCGGTTTTTCCAATAGATAAAACCATTTGCTTCAAAAAGTGGTGGTCTTTGCATAGATTGCCCTTCTTTGTAATTTTCAAAATCCATGGATCGTTTCAAGTTTTAAAACACAATATATTTTAAAAGCTTGAGTAACGTAGCTCTTGATGCCAATTGTGGAAAACTAGAAGGGGGGTTGAATAGTTTACCCGTTTTTAGTTTAATTATCTTTTGAAACTTTCCGTTTAATCAAAGATATGAACACAAAGACAATACACAATATGCAAGTATAAAGAAAGAAACGATCAAACCATGACACGATTGTTTATCGTGGTTCGGCTACAAGGAACTCTCTTTTCCTTGCCCTACGTCCACGCCCCGAGTATCCAACTCGAGAGTTTCTTTCACTAGTCAACAAGCTCCTTTATCCGGCGGAGAAAACCTTACACGTCGCTTACAATTTTACCGACACTAAGCTAGATGTCGAGTTCTTTACCAAGGGTACAACCACTCCCGTAACACTATGTATTTTAAGGCCTAAAATACTAACCGATCACAACTTATAACACACAATCAAATGAAGTGTAAACTACAAAAGTCTACACGATGCTAAGCTAACAAGTCTTGCAACGTTGAGTTGAATACTTGTAACTTTATATGTACTTGTGAACTTCTTTGCTACAAAAAGAGTATTCACAACAATGAGAGGTTAAGGGTTAGATGAATGTATGTGCAAAATATGATGAGAAGTGATAAAGAAAAATGCTAGCAAATGGCTTGGTATTTATAGCAAAACAAACTTCAAGCCTGGCGGATATGGCGGAACCCTCACAAGGGTTCCGCCCGTGTACCACGAGGGTTCCGCCAGGTCTGCAGTTATGTTTTGCCATAACTTGCCAAACCATCCAAAGTCACATCACATAAATACTTGGTCAAACACAAAACTTGTGTAAGAACCCTATGGAGAGTCAAACACACAAACCTTGTGTAAGAACATTGTTTAGTCAACCACACAATCTTTCCATAAATGTGATATGACAAAACTTACCATAAATGGTGATGTGACATTTCTAATTTAAGAAATATGAAAATGTTGTGTTTTATATGAAATGTAAATGTAGCAAAAATCTAGTTATGCAAGACTTTAAACTAAAATCATGTTTTACTAAAAGCTAAAGTTTACACTTTGTCATTAACAAAACTTAGCAAAGATCATAAAATATAAATAACGTTTTTAAGCGATATTTGTATTAACATTATTCTATATACTAAAACCCGTGTGCAAACTAAGGTAGAATGCATTTTTATTATGGGATATTTATCAATGAAATCTGTTACCTTATTGGCTGCTCCTGTTATTTTACTTTTAATCCTCCACGTGACATTGTATCATTGGACAGGTTTGCTAATCATGCAGGGGTGCTACAGTGCCTTAGCTATAGTGCACCCCGTTTTCCGTTCCAATAGTGCAGTATCATATGTACTTTGGCCACTGTTGGGGACTGTTCATTTGTACTAATTCTCCATTTATTCTCAAACTTCCACACTCTTCTCAAACCCTCCACCAAATTTTCTCCCATTCTTCAAAGTTCAAACCATTTTATCTTCAAATCCGTCTAATCATTTTCATCATATGTAATCTTAAGCAGTTTCTTAAACCAAAATGGCCGACACCCTATGAAAATGATGAGATGCTTCGATCAAACCCACAAAAAAGGCGGGTTTCTTAGATCTGATAGAGAGCAGATGCGGCGGAACTGGCGATGGAAGTGTAGCAAGGATTCCGGCGGGATCAAGAAAGGCGGTACACACCCTAAGAAACCTTTTCTTTTTTGAAGGTTTAATCCTTTTTTTACTATTATAAAGACTCAAACTTTTTGGTTTTGATTATGTGTATTATATGTTTTTTTGGAGGAATTGAATAACTAGTTGACCTTATTGGGGTTTTCTTTGATTATGGATTTATTCTTTTGTAACAGGAAATATGAAAGATGAGGAGTTGGGATGTAGTTGACGATGGAGAAACAATAGGAAAAAGGAGGTGTGTTTTTAGGCCTTTGATGTGAGTTTTATAGATGCACCAACTGTTTGATAAAAAGCTCAACTATTCCATCAATTTCCTAATTTGTTTACTTAAAAATTGTTGCAGGAAGGCATCTGAGGTCTTATGTTGGCTGCTGATGTGTTTCAAAAGCTTTAAATTTATAATACTAATTTCACCAATTCCTCAATATATAAAACACACGGGTAAAGTATAAGCCCGTTTATAGTAAAGGTTTTAGGTAAGACCAAGTCGTCCCAAGAGATTGTAGAAAAAGCCAAGTTAGCAATTGTGTCAAAGTATAGTCCCTAGATTGTCACTTATCCAAAGACTAGTAATTTAGATTGTTTATTAATATGATTAAAGGTATGTTTATTTAGGCCGAGAAAAACATGGAAGTAAACATGTAAATGACAAGCAAGCAATCATGAACAATATATATAAGTAAGAGATGACTGGTGATCACTCCTACAAATAACTATCCAAATTATTAAGAATCCTTTTCGACCTATAATTCTCAATATATCAAATGCATTAAGGATGGTTCATAACAGAAGTATACATAAGCAAATTTCCTCATCAAGTTCGTTAGACATGAGATAAGGCGTTAAACAAGATTATGAATGGGTTGATAAATGTTTTGTCGACCAATTTCTACAAGGTAAACACCAAGTTGCCATAGACAAATACCTTGAAATAATATCAAAGTAGTAGACCCTTTCGACCTACTTCTACCACAGAGATACATCAAACATTCAACAATGATCCAAACATCATCTCATCAACTAAACTTATGCATAGTATCAAATAGCAAGTGTACATGTAAATGTAAACAACCATATGACTACATCACCCAAATAAACATAAGAACGAATACTCCATTATTTCAGTAACAAAACACATATCATTCGACATAGATTTCATAAACTTCATAATATAATTTATATAAAATGTAGAATTCTACCAAAGTGATTACAACGAAAGAACAATTAGTTTCCATAGAGAAAACTCGACTCGACTCCTTCACCTAGCCTCTGTCACAGTACTTAGATCAAGAACTCGACCTTGATATGGTGAACTTGGTATTAGTTCACCAATACCACCTTAGTAACCCTTTGATACTTTTCTTACTTGTTACTACTCCTCTTCCTGGTTTCGTTCACTGCATTTTATAAGTCCTTGTGACCTAGTTTAACTCCAGAGCTCAGTAAATGAGGACAAATGATCGGCCTCTCAATGAATTCAAGTATTAACTCTTCTTTGTATTTGACAAGATAAATGCGTCGTACTTCATAGAAAGTACGCCGTACTTCGTGTAGATTCAATCTCATTTACCCGCCAAGCAAGTACGCCGCACATACTCCTAAGACCGGCGTACTCGGGTCTTTTATATTTGTATTTCCATTACAAGTCCTTCGTTTTATTGTTGTTGTTACTTCATCATCCCTTAAGTAATATTCTTAACGTCCTCCTCTCGATCAATCTTGCAACCAGATTAGTACCAAATCTACACAAATAACATAATATTCTTTATAATATAATCAATTAGACCAGATTAGGAGGAATTTGAGTTTGTGATTTTCGTATTTCTTAAGCTTTTCTACACGTTCTTATCTCAAAAGTTTGCAAATTTCTTGTTCTTTTTGTGTTTTAACACTTTTTTGATTACAAACTAGTGTTATAAACCTTTCTCAACAAGAAAGTTTCAATCTTTTTGAAAAAATCAAGTTTTAAAAATCGTCCTTGTTTTTGTACTTGTTTTCGAGATTTTAAAAATTTTCATAAAAATCATCAAGTTTACAACTTTCTTGTAAATCTGGTGTTTTTAAGCTTAGAAGTACAAAAATCTTGGATTAAAAACGTGATTTGGGTGTGCTTTTTGATAAAAATAAAATCGGCCAAAATTTGTACCTTTTATCGAGAAACATTGACCCTAATCTATCGAGATCTTGATATCGTGTTCTTCTTCAGACTTGGTGGCTTACTCAGTGGTTTCTATCTTGTATAAGTTAGAAATAACACTTCGACTTCGGATAACTATCTAAATTGTATAATCTAGATAAGTTCTTAAATCTTTTCGATAAGCAAGTCTTTATCGAGAAAGTTTGCACTTTATCGAGAACTTTTGCCAAACTTTATCGAGAACCTTTGCTGACAGTCTATCGAGAAAGTTTGATAAACTTATCGAGAAACCTTGCAAATACTATCGAGAAACTTTGCCAAATTTTATCGAGATACTTTGCTAACTTTTATCGAGAACCTTTGCTGTGCTTTATCGAGATCACCTAGATTTTATCGAGAAGTTGTCTAACTCATCGAGATTGCATATCTAGAACACTTATCGAAATCACCTTATCGAGAACTTTGGCACTTGGGAACTTGGTTGATTTTTGACGACTAAACTTTAATCGGCTATAACTTTTGATCCGTAACTCCGTTTTTTGACGAAATCCCTGTCAAAACGACCGTGAGATCGAGGAGAATAGCACGCTGAATGTTTTATTGATTCAGGCGAAGTTTCGAGGCCTAAATCATCTCCGAGAAGAAGTTATTGAGTTTTAAGTTTTTAGAACCGATTTTCACCACAAATTCTACACCAAACTTAACTCCTATTTCGTTGGAACGATCCTAAATCAACTTTATCAATTCATCACTGAATCAATGGCAACTCAACAAGATATTCATGCTGCCAGTGCAGAAAACCGACCTCCTATGCTTGAAAAAGGTGGTTATCTTCCATGGACAAGCCGTATGCTTCGCTACATCAAAACCAAAGAAGATCTTGGTAAACTCATGATCAAATCCATTGAAAATGGTCCATTCCAACCAAAAGAAATCCTTGATCTGGGTAATCCAGATGGAACACCTCCTATTCAACCATTCTATCGTCTCCAAAAAGAAGAAGATTACACAGCTGAAGACTGGAAGCAGATTAGAGCAGATGATATGGCAATGCATCTCATCCAACTTGGTTTACCTCGTGAGATCTTTGCTGCAGTCGACAGTTGTGAAACCACTTATGCTATGTGGGAACGAGTTAGAAGACTTTTTCATGGAACAGAAATTGGACAACAAGATGTTGAGAACAAGCTTCTAACAGAATGGGAAAACTTCACATCCACAGCAGGTGAACAGATTGAATCATACTTCACCAGGTTTTG